>JASGAU010356172.1:0-20229 GCA_030220045.1 Australoheros facetus | reverse complement strand
AACGCGCCAAGGGTGGACGTGAGCCAAGGGTCGACGTGAGCCACGGGTCGAGGTGCGCCACGGGTGCGAGGGCCCGATATCACCGCTTGCGGTTTTAATTTCAATTGTTTCACTTGGGGTCGTTCTTCTTACCAACCCACTTTCAAGGAAATAGGCGGCGGTATTGCACAACAATCCCTACATTAAAGTGAAAGAAGAAAAGGGATGTTGGCGTTTGCTGCCTGGCTTCCAATTCGGGCTACGCGGAGATGAAAATCAATCACCACGTCTCGACTACCACGTCACTCGCCGGAGTCTTTCTCGTTGCTTGACGTTAGTTAGCCAGAGGTTAGCATCTGGCTATTGAGAAATGCCACATTTTCCAGAAATGGGGGGATTTTCACATCTTTGCTCGTAAGTAATAAACCGGCTAGAGGCTGCGAACATGTAACATTCCTGTGTTTGCACTGACGATTAGTAAAAATAGGATGTTTTAGCTTTCTCCCACAGCCAATCTCAAACGTTACTCTGTGCGGATGCCTAAAATGCTAAAGTTAGGTCGTCTAAGCTGTTATCTGCTTTACTTTTTAAAACAGTGCTTCTCCTTTTTGGCTAATTTGTGTCTAAAGTTTAAATACGTTGCATTTATAGCGAGAACATGCTGGATGTACTGTGTCGTACCGGCTCTACAGGCCTACCTGATAAAAGAGCTCAAAGTTCCCTTCAAAAATATTATGCGCATAACTTTTCATTTATAGCATTGCTCTCTAAAAGGTCATGATGGTAAATGAAGACAACAGGACGTGTGGAACAAGGCAGATGTCCCTCTTCCGGTTTCATATTTATACTAATAAGTAAAGGAACAAGTAGAAGAAATCGCCATCATGGGAAGGTTGGTTTGATTCACATGCCCTTAACGTATCTGTGACATTTTAGGCATACTTTGCTGAGGCTCTCGTTTCTTTTGTTGACAGGATCAGCTTTTCGTGCCTTTTCCCAGCTTCCTGGCATTTCAGCCTCTCGTCCCAGGTTCTTCCTCGGCTTGTGATACCATCCATCAGACAGCTGCTCTTCATCAGTCTAGTGGTCTGCCTCATAGGGCTGCTCTACCTACTGCTTGTTGCTGGAAAGGGGCACGTCAGCTGGATCACAAAGGAAACTCACTTCCACAGGTTTGTACACAATTGCTGTCCAATTGCAGATGCACCTCATAAACACAGGAAGTGGCATTTCAAACGTTACAATTCTGTATTGTTCAACAGGCATTTAGCGAGAGTCACTGATATCGATGCAACAGATACAACCAACCCCAACTTGAACTACGGCCTGGTTGTGGACTGTGGCAGCAGTGGCTCCAGGGTATTCGTGTACTGTTGGCCCCGGCACAACGGTAATCCCCATGAACTGCTAGACATCCGGCAAATGCGAGATCAGCACCGCAAGCCAGTGGTCATGAAGATCAAGCCAGGTGAGATGCCCAGTGTTTGGCTTAAATGGTTATCACAGAATTATTTCTGTGATGTAAGAGGTGATGTAAGCATTTCAGCAGTTTGCACTGCTTTTTATTTATCCGTTGTGAACCAATACGTGTTTTTTCCTTCAGGTATCTCCAAATTGGCTAAAACACCAGAGAAAGCCAGTGATTATATATACCCTCTGCTAAGCTTTGCTGCACAACACATCCCCAAACATAAGCACCAAGAAACGCCCTTGTATGTCCTGTGCACAGCTGGAATGAGAATCCTACCTGAGAGGTAAAGTTAACCCTAATAAGAATGACCTCATCAAATCTTAACCTGTACACACCTGAACTGACCTGAGTTATCATTAAAAGCAACAATTTTGTTAATGAGAGAGGTTTTTTTTTGTGTGCTTGTTTGATTTCAGCCAACAGGAAGCGCTTCTTGAGGATCTGCGCACAGATATTCCAGTGCACTTCAACTTCCTCTTCTCGGATTCTCACGTGGAAGTGATTTCTGGAAAACAAGAAGGTACATAAAATGGAAACATAATAATGAATATCAGTGTGCTCCACTGCAATAGACTGAAGCTGCATATATATTGGTATTCTGAATGAAAATGTTTGTGTTGTGCTATATTTACTACAGTGGGGTATATTTGATTTGTGGGCACTGAAGTATTTTCTGACAGTTGTAACCCAAATTATTTGCCTTATCTAAATTAGTGGGTACCCGGAGAAAACCCACGCAGACACAGGGAGAACATGCAAACTCCACACAGAAAGGCCCCGGCCAAGGTGGATTCAGACCCAGGCCTTCTTGCTGTGAGGCAACAGTGCTAACCACCGTGCCACCATGCTGCCCACAGTTACCTCCCACAGTTCAAGGACATGCAGTTAGTGGGGTTAGGTTAATTGGTTGATTTTAAATTTCCCATAGGTATAAATGTGAGTATGAATGGCTGGCTGTCTCTCTGTGTTGGCCCTGCGACAGGCTGGCAGCCCGTACAGGGTGTACTCTGCCTCTCGCCCTCTGACAACCGGGATGGGCTCCAGCCTCTCCACAACCCTGAAAAGGATAAGCAGAAGTGCATGGATGGATGTATAAATTAGAGGGAATTTAGGCCTTTTAAAAAATAAATAAATTACTTAATTAAAACCAATGTAGCTTTGAAAATACTAACTAAACTTTTTGTGATAACTTGCATTGGATTTTTTTTGGTTTTAGGTGTCTATGCTTGGATTGGAATAAACTTTGTCCTTGGAAGGTTTAACCATGAGCACAATGGTAAGAATTTGAGCTTCAAGCAGGTAGTATTTCAGTAGTTTCCTATTTTAAGTTCATATTTTAAGTTCGCCAAACAGCTGGTGTGCTGCATGATAACTAGTCCATGGAGACTTTTGGGAAGCTTAAGTCTCAGCTAGCACAGTGCTCATGTGATGTACTTTCATTAACTGAATCTTAAACCTCTTTGCTGTCAATCATCCAAGACGGGGAAGCTGTAGTGGAGGTACATGTACCAGGCAACGACCAGCAGGAGACTCTGATGAGGAAAAGGACCGCTGGTGTCCTGGACATGGGTGGTGTCTCCACACAGATTGCGTACGAAGTGCCCAAAACTGTAAGCTTTGCTTCTCCACAGCAGGTTATTATCCACAACCAATTCTGTTTTCGTGCTGTCTTTGGTTTTTGTCACTCACCCTCTGTTCTTCTCCCCCTATCCCCCTTCTTCCAACCTCTGTCATTTCCTGGTAAAACCTGTATGCACCATTTTTGTCCCGTGGAGATGATGTGCTCTCCATTCATCACTGTAAGCCAGCTGCAGGCTCGGCATACACCGCTCGTCCGTTTTGCTCTCACTGTTTGACTGCTAGATAGTGCCAGCTTCTTTGATATTTTGCACTACATTAGCTGAGACACAATATTTAGTTTCCTCTTTTTGTTGTCTCAGTTATGGTTGGCCTGCTGTAATAAGTAAGGTGTTTTCCTGTGTATACACACTTTAGAGGTGTGCATGAGTGGAGGGAGGGCGGCTATTTCTCGCGTTGATGTGTATTTTTTCTGTAGGAGGAAGTCGCCAAGAACTTACTGGCCGAGTTTAACTTGGGGTGTGACGCACATCACACAGAGCATGTTTATCGTGTTTATGTGTCCACCTTCCTGGGTTATGGAGGAAATGCAGCACGCCAAAGATACGAGGAGAAACTCATCAGAAATACTGCCGCTCGAAACAAGTGAGCTCTCTGAGCTTAATTACATTTTCCTTTTTTAGGAGGCACTACACAGTAATGCAGATATTTATACTGTAATCCTGATTTATTCAGGCTCTTAGGTCAGCATATTGGTGAAACAATAGATTCTCCTCTCCTGGATCCTTGTCTACCCGCTGACCTGCAGGATGAGATCGGTCCACCTACGCAGCGGCTCTATCTGCGAGGCATGGGAGACTTTGACCAATGTAGGCAAATTCTCCAGCCATTCCTCAACCACACCAATGACACCCAAACCTCCCTTAGTGGCGTCTACCAGCCGGCAATTGACTACAGCAGCAGTCAGTTCTATGGCTTTTCTGAGTTCTACTACTGCACAGAGGATGTGCTGCGCATGGGTGGGGATTATAATGCTTCAAAGTATGCCCAGGCTGCCAAGGTAAGTGCCACTTAAAAAAAAAAAAAAAAAAAAAAATAGTCCCTGCAATTATTAGAGAGCTTCCAGGAATAAAATATTATTGCTATCAGAAGTAAAGTTTAAACCTAAAATGTATCTGTCAGAGCAAGCTGTCACACCACTGCTTGCAAATTCTTATTGCTCAGTATTTAAAATTTTACATTTATCTGTGATTGGCCTTGGAATCTTCTTATCATCACAGTATAACTCAAAGTCTGTTAAACTTCAGGGATCTCAAATGAGAACAGGTTTACACTGAGCACATGTGGCAGGGGTGAGAAGAGTCTGGAGACACGTGGCAAAAGTTGCACTGCCTGCAACATCATCTATGAAAAGAACAGGACACCAGTGGCAGACCTGCCAGTTCTGGTGTTCTATTGCCAGTAGAACTCTACAGTGCTGGGTTGTGGGCGCAGGGCCTGCTAAAGAACCTTAGGTCCTCATGTCACGTCCACGGACTCTCTGACAGTATGGTCAGTAACATGCACATGAGTAGCCAACTGGAGGTCTTGTAGGGTTCTGGCAGTGTTGCTCTGGGTCCTCCGGTCCTGCTTGCTGGGTTGATGCCCTTCTCTTAGTAGTGTAACAGGCTGGTATCTCCTCCTCACTCTTGAGACTGTGCTAAGAGACACAGTAACCCTCATTGTGACGGCACATTTAGATACACCATCCTGGAGAAGCTGTGCGAGTTGAATGAGCTGCAGGAACCATCTCATACTACCGGTGGTGACAAGGACACTAGCAAAAAGCAAAACTGGAAAAAAAATCAAGTCAGCTGGGATAAGGAGAGAGCAATGGTCAGTAGTCACCACTTGCTGAACCATCCCTTTTTTGAGGGTTGCCTTGTTGTTGCCTCTCCAGTGCACCTGTTGTCTGTTTGATTTCCAGCAAAGCAGGTGAAATGGATTCACAGTGGTTTGTTTCCTAACTGGACAGATTGATATCTATGACGTTTAGCTGACTTTGTTTTATACTGTGTTGAGCAGGTGTTCCTTTCTTCTGAGTTGTACAGTAGAGTTATTTTAGAGCACTAGAAAGTTTATTGTACTGTTTATCATTCACTTATTACTGGAAACTTTGCTGACGTTGTAGTTGAACATTTACAGAGTTACTGTGCCACCCAGTGGAAGACTCTGAGGGAACGCTTTGACTCTGGCTTATTTGCCTCTCATGCAGATCTCCACAGACTGAAGTAAGTCATACAGGATTCTGCAGCAGTTTCTAAAGCACAACAAACAACTCGTCACATCCCACAATATCTCAGCATGTGTTTTATTTTTCTTGTCTGTAGGTACCAGTGTTTTAAATCGGCATGGATGTATGAAGTATTGCACACAGGCTTCTCTTTCCCAGCCAGTTATAAAAACCTAAAGACTGCTTTATTGGTCTACGATAAGGAGGTCCAGTGGACTCTTGGAGCTATACTCTACAGAACACGGTTTCTGCCATTAAGGTAAGAGAGATTTTCTCGCACATGTTGCCCTTTCCTAGTCAGTTTACTAATCAATCCTTAAACATTAAAGCTGTTCTTCAGAATAAGTTCAGCAGTGGTTAGTTGATCTACAGAGTTGTATTTTACTGCACAGCACTCTGCACAGGTTATTTCTGCTCCAAACTGTTATATATGTGTGAGTTGTTCTTGTTATGACCTCTTCCAGGGACATCCAGCAGGAAAGCCTGAAGGGAGCACACTCTCACTGGCGGCACAGCTTTTCCTTTGTCAACAATCACTACTTATTCATAGCTTGCATCTTCATCGTTTTGTTTTCTATTATACTGTACTCACGGCGACTCCGCCGCATTCATCGGCGCGCAGCACAGCGCTGCACCCCCTCCTCTGTACCGTGGCTGGAAGAGGGCCTCAGCTCGCCAACACTCCCCATCAACCTCTAAAATTTGTAGAGCGTAAAGTCTGGGCAGCATGTCTGTTTTCCAAAGCCAATCTTCACTCCTTTTCTCTCTGAAGCCATCTCCTTTGTCAGTGACTCTTTGAAGGCTGCTCCTCTTTTATGCGTTTTTGATAGATGGTACAAATAAGCAACATTTTGCATGAATCTGTAGGCTTGCCTGAGAAAATACTTGTAATTAAGTTACAAATTCATATTGTTGCCTGTCTACTTTGGGCAATTCCAAAGTGTCTTTAATTTATTTCCAAAAACAAACGGTACTTTCTCTCTAGGTTATCCATAGCTTAAACATTTCTTAGTTTAAATTTTTAATTTCACAAAGTTTGACGAATAAACTACGATGGATTTTTTTTTTTTTTTTTTCAATTTTGTATTTATATGTGGGTGTTTCCCCTGCTGTATTCCTTTTCTTTGTGCATGTTCTCATCTTTTTTTGTTGTTTTTGTTAAAGTTGTTAGATAAAGTAAGCACTCTGTTTCTACGGAAACCTCAAATGCAATATGATTTATAATTAGTAGAAAGAGAATCTTGCACTGCAGTTAAGACGCACGTCCCAGTTTTGTGTGTGTGTGTGTGTGTGTGTGTGTGTGTGTGTGTGTGTGTCACTCCAAAACTGACAAGTAGCCTCGAAAAGCTATACTAGTGCAATACATGTCTTATTACTGTTGGAAAATCCTCCAAAACCCATCTACCCTTTGGTCTAGATTGTCAGTCTCTCCGAAGGCCCTGCTGAAAGACTTGCATTTGGATATCTGGCTGTTAGCTTGGATACAGTTTCATATTTTTATGTTGGGCTTCATTTTCAGAAGCTGTCATATCACTGCTGTGGGGGGGGGTTGTAAACAAGAGCACATGCCCCCTGTTTTCACAAATGAATGTGAAATAAATGTTGTAACACTGCAATCCAATAATAAAAGTTTTATGCTTTTCTGGTCTTTTTATTATCTTTTTGATAAAAATGTAAATTTTTTGGTCTTTATTGTGTCTATATTGTGAACTGTTGCTCTTTTATTTGCCAAATGTGGCTTTTAAACTTGTTTTCAGTTTAAAAAACTGCATGAAAACATCAATTGACTTGTGCTTGTTGTGACCTCTTCTATGAGCATCCAGCACAGCCACTGTGCAGATCCATCATGGGCGTGGGGGGTATTTCCAGGTCCTTGTCTTGTTGCATATTTGCTGGTTCAAGGCTGCAATCAGACAATGACAGAGGAGCTACTATTGAGTTTTTCCATAACAGAATATTCTTGACAAGGTAATGCACACAATGCAGGGTCAATGTGATGTGCTTTGAGAATGAAGCAAACAGACTGCAGTCTCAGCTGTGGTATTTGAAGTTGTCAACAGACGCTCTCCAGTAACGTAAATTGTTGTACTTGCTTATTGTTGCGTAGAGTGGAAGATAAATTCGTGGCCACTGTTACTACAGTTCAAAACATGTTCTAAAATCCAATATTTGCTTGCTCTGATATAACTTTTCAAACTTAATGCATATTATTAGTCTGTTATTACCAAAGATTGACATGATTACCTGCTGCACTTTGTGCGCTATTGAAGGTAGACTGGTTGTTTTCTGCTGCTGTGGCTTTGTCGCCTCTCTTATCTCCCACCTTCACTGTTGTAGTAAGTAGTTGTAGCATTAGCAGTTAATGAATGGCAGACTGGTGTTAACCTTCGTGTGGTAAAAATGGGAACGCCAAACAAATCCAGGAGTTTCAAATGGCTGCAGAAAATGGTAGAGAAGACTTACAAGTGTTTGGGAGTAACTATGTAAACACAGGATTTAAACAGCTGTCTTATAAATTGTACGGTGCACAGTGTGAGTGGTCATACACGGCACAGTCAGTCTTACAGTAGTGTCCTTGCTGAGTATATGAACATCAGCTGTCACGGCTCCCTTTAAACAAGTGGCTCTTTGAGAGTCAGGTTCTTATAATGCTGAGTCATTGGGCTGTCACCATGTTTCACAAACACACCCACAGTGAGAGTGCTTTACCTGTAGAGCTTACACAAAGAGTTTCAGCCAATAATGGGTAACACAGGAGAGTTAAATTCAGTTTAACTCATTTGAGTAAGTATTATTAAGATGTTTTTGTGTTGATTGAACAAAAATAATTTTAAAATGGAACTGTGTGACCAATAAATGGTTCAGACAATTGAAAGAAACAATAGTTTGGGTTCAGCTCACTCCCTGTGATGTAAATCAGAGGGTGGAGTGGATTCACAGGTAATTCTTAGGATGAGTTGAATATCCTCAACACAAAACGGGGTCCAGTGGAATATCAAAGTGAAATTTAAACGTCTGTCCTGCAACATGAGACAGGAATCCTCTACCTAAAGCATATAAATAATTAAGAGTAGAAGATGTTTTGAGAAAAAAAAACAATAGAATGTGTTAAAATAATTGACTGTCTACAGGTTCCTTGGATTAATGGGAATGTGAGGAACCTGTAAGGTAGCATCATTTCTGTACTAGTCTGAAAGTTTGACAACAATGTCACACTTTTCTTTGGGAGCTGTAACTCAAGCATCCATGTGCTATATTCATTTTCTGAAGGTTCTGCTTTAACTCCATGCTATTACTTTCCACATGGTGTGAAATATGAATGATGTGTGCAGATCTACATGCTCAGATTTTAAAGTGCAGGTGAGCGAAGTTTGTGTTAAATGTACTTTTAAATAGGTTTTAAAACCACCAGCACCCATCATCCACTAAGTGAGAGCATCACTTCCTTCTCTCCAACAAATTATTTGATAATTCACTCCAGTTGGCCAAACATATAAGCAACCTCAGTGGAAATTACTTACTCATTTACTAATTGACCTTCCATTTAAATGTAAGCAGATGTGCCACTTCTGTGTTTCGTTTGCAAAATAAGAAATACAGATGTTGCACTTCTTTTACTCCTCTAAATGTATTTCAGAGCTGTAGTTATGAGTTATGTAACATACACTTCATATACAGTTAATAAAATAGAATTCACTGGTATTAATAAATATCTCATTCTTAACTGACTGCTCATTTCACATTTATGCAACTGGATTATTTTACGGGCGCATGAGAAAAACAAGCCATAAAAAATATTAATGCGAATGGAAAGTTTTGATGTGTTTTGTACTACCCGGAAGGATTTTTTAAGTGTTTGTGTATTGAAGTCGGTTTTTCAAGTATTCTAAGTATCTGAAAATTTATTCCACTAGTCTCTATGATAGTACCATATGCGGTGCGGAGACACCACAACTTGTAGATAAAGTCCCTTTGACAAAGGAGTTACACAGTTTCCCTCCTGTATTAGGACACAGATGCTGCCTGATAGGTAAACCACACCTACTTATCTACTCAAGCTGGACTGTGAGATTGCACTTTTGTCAAACCCATTCAACAACTCTGAGAAGGAACCCCAGCATGGGTGGATTGTAAAGTGTCAGAGAATCTAGCATGAAAACTTTTCATTGGTCGCCTTAAACCAAGAGCCCGCCCTATTATTGAAAATCTGAAACGCGATTGGGACATATTAACGTAAACCACACCCTCGGTTGTGGCGTCACACGGGCGCTGGAACTCCAGTAAGTAGTGATGATGTTGTGGTTATCCATGCCGCCGATACCTCTCTTGAGTGTTATCTCCTAAGGAACACCTTCTGGGAGAGCTCTCCACGCATGGAGTTGTGCTCGGACCGTACGGTGGCAACGCTGGAGATGTCGCAGGACAAAAGCAACGACGATGAGCCTTTTAGCGGTGACGGGAACTACGAGAGCTTGCCGCCTCATGTCTCCGTGACGACCCACATGACAGCGGGAGCAGTGGCTGGCATACTGGAGCACACGGTGATGTACCCCGTGGACTCTGTCAAGGTAACGCGCCGTGAAGCAGCTCAGCAGCTGTTCACAGTTGTTTTGCCGTCACAGCTCATTCACTAACAAGCTCAAGAGCAGTGCTAACTGTCCCGGCTGTCTGACATAGCTCGCTAACGAGCGCTAGCAATAAAATCTCCAGGCTGCCCAGCCTCAGTTAGCCTCAGTGTTAGCATGGCAGCCTTCTTGGTACGGGCATACTCAACAAACTAGTTTAACAGGCTCACATAAAATGAAATGGAGTAAAAAAAAAAAAATTCCAACATAAACCAAGCAAGTGCCAATAGTTTAGTTGCTTTTTGCTTACTCTTCGCTATAACTCTTAACTTTTGCTATCTTAGTTAAGCTTCCTGAACGCCCGGTGTAATCTCAATTTAACAGAGGCACATATTAGCAAGGTTAGACCAAAGTTGTTGTCGTATAGGTTTATAATGCATGAGATGCTTTTGCCGGGTGAAAATTTTTTTCCATTGCAGTGTTATCAGATTAAGTTTTGTTTTTGCAGCCAGTGAATCGAGTTAAGTTTTCCTACACTGGATGTAGGCAAAATACAGGTCGGGTATGTGATGTGGTTGTAACACATGTCAAACTTTACCAATATTCAATGCTACATTTATTAACGCAATTCTTGCAAAATGCAGTTTAGCATCTACGAACAGGAGCAAAGTGCATATGCACTAGTTATAGGAAACGTATAATGTAAAAATCTAACGCGCTCTTTGGCCTGTGGCCTTCTCAGGGGTCACCGTCGTGACCTTTCTATAAACTTAAAGGTTCTGATCCAGCAATAAAGCTGTTCTGTATACTGCAGGCACCTTGGCAGTGGCTGTAGTTTGTTGTCTGTTTAAGAAGCAACCAACACAGTACACAATAGATGTGAAGTTATTCGATATAATAATGATAATAAATAATAATTTGCCATGATTTGGATAACTGTTGAGTGGTCTCAGTTTTTTAAGCAAGCATTAAATGTATTTGCTGCTTTTTATATCTATGTAAACTGAATATTATTGAATATGGGCTGTTGCTCAGACAGATAATTTTAATACAGTGTGTGACCCTGGATTCTCACATCATGATAGGTGTTCACTATCTATTGACTTTTTTTTTTTTTTTTTTAAATAACTCTTGCATGTTGTTCTCAGATGATCTGTTAATAAGAAAATAATGAACATAATATAAATTTCATACAACACTTACACACTGTCAGAATGAGAAAGGCCATGCTTAATCTTGACTACATTTTGTTACAACTAGCAATGACAAGTGGCAAACCACGTGCATTTTCTTTCCTTTGTGTAACTGGCCCAGCACAGGTAAAAGGTGAACATGAAGTAATAACAGCTCAAATTACTGACTCTTTGGAGTAACAGTGAGTAAGACTTTTGTTTTGTTTCATCTAAATACAGTGGCGTACAGTGTGAATTTGTAATTGTCGGACCTGTTTTTGGTCGTGCAAACACTTGATAGTGACCAGACTAGTTTATAAGCAGAGGAAAGTCTTCTTCCCTCCACTAAAGCCACGTTGAAGGTAATGCCAAAAGGTGAATGTTCAGTAACTGATTTAAATCAGGGTGAATTAAATGGGTTTTGTAAAAAATTGTCTTGCGTCTGCAAAGTAAACAGTAAACTGTGGGGTTTAGGTGTGAACTTTGTTCCTTTCATTCCTGTTCCTTCAATCCTGCTCAGCGATTGTTTTCTAACAGTGTGGCATTGTTTTGATGTGGTGTAGTGCTGCAGTACCCTGACAGTACTTTTGACTAAGCATGGAAAACTTTGTTAGCATAATCCATAAAAGTCATTATATCCTCTTTGCTTCCAGTGTGATAGTCTTGACATATTTCCACACTGACCTGTAGGCCCTTTGTTGCACAAGCCTTGTCGCCATTTCCTCTTGACGTTTCAAAGTTTTCATAAGCACAAACAGCTCTGGATGCACCCACTCGATCTGGACTTTACATACTTTTGAAATTTCAGTGGATCTAAACCCATGAAACAGTAAATCACGGTTCCCATTTTATCCCATTTGCATTTGCACATTATGGAAAAATAACAGTGCATCTAAGAGATTAGATCGAGAGTACAGTGCACTTATTTCCAGGGGACAGCCTTGAATCAGGAAACTGTGTCTGGTGTTTCATGTGAGTTTTGAAATACGGATTGCAGAATGTCTGACTTGGTGTGATCATTTTGAATTTCTGTGTTAAGTGAATCAGGGTAACAATCCACTCACTGTATGTGTCAGTCTTCCAGTAAAACACGAGACCCATCTGGGAATCAGGGAGTGGCTTCTGTTACTGCTAGGAGGGGTGTCTTATCTTTGTTGCACACATTTGGAATCAGACTCGCACAGTAAAGGGTGTGTGCGTGCAGTTGTGCTTCTCAAATGTTGATCAGTAAACGGCCACAGAATCACAACAGACAAAGCTAAACTAAAAGACAGGAGACAGTGTGAGCCATTCATGGGGATGTTTTATTTTCAGCACGTCTTAAGGGCCGCACCAGTGTTTCCTTGTTGTTTTTTATATATTGTGTGTGTTTGGGGGGGCTGTGGGTGTCTTGTGTTGCAGTCTTTCTGTTTTGTCTCATTTTGGGTTCATAGCTAGAAGTCTTTCATATCCATACTCTATAAGTTTCTTATATAAGCACTGGGTGTAATGCATTATTGGTATTTGAAAGTTAAATACTGTTATTCTCCAGTTTTTATTTCACAGTTACAAATAGGAATTATATTTAGTGGGCACTGTGGTTATGTTTGAACTTCCCATCCTGGTTTCAGATCCCACATTTGTAATGTTTCTGAACATGTTGTCCAAAGTTTAGACTTATCCCTAGTTGACTTCCATAACTTGTCAATTGGATTTGGTTACAGCAGGAAAGAGATCCTGTGTTGCCTTGGAGACGTCATCAGGTACTCAGAAAGTTAGAAAAATGCAGTTGGATGCAGTTATTTTGTCTCCAGCATAATTTAATCTTCCTGATAGTTAAAAAAAGACTCATTTTATTCATCTAAGACCTCTCTGTTCCTACCCTGATGGTATGTGAATACACTATTCATATCATGCTTCTGTCTTAAGCAAACAGTTTAACTTCTAGTGTGTAAAGTTTAAACATAAACGGTGCTGCCAAGTTTTGTGTGCCCAAAGTTCCCAAATCTTTATCCAACGGAAATGTAATTGATATTTTATTGTCAGCCCAAAGGAAGGAAACACAGGGGAACATGCTGAGGAAGATAGACTTGGCCTATCTCCTGAGCCAGCCCCACAAATACAAACATGCTTTGTGTTGTCCAAAGAACTTGGCATGATGGAGTAGAACAAAGAGCTGCCACAGCCTCCTACACAGAGATACAGATCATTCAGACAGGACCTCTACACTGCCAGGAGCACTTACTGTCAGGAAAATGTGTCATTGCGAGGAACAATATATCAAGAAGTAATGATTTGGCTTACATCAGGTGCCCAGTTTAAAGCCACACTCATGTGTTAATGCTGAGATCTCACTTGAACTGTTTTAAAGTCTAATGAAGCTGGAATAAATGATAAGTGGTGGTTGAGATATAAGTCTTCATTTTTTTCAGACAAGGATGCAGAGCCTGCAGCCAGACCCAAATGCGCAGTACAGGAGTGTATATGAGGCTCTGAAAAAGATCATCCGGACAGAGGGGATCTTCAGACCGCTGAGGGGTCTCAACATCACTATGATGGGAGCGGGGCCTGCCCATGCGCTCTACTTTGCCTGCTACGAACGTGTAAAACGCTCACTGAGCGACGTCATTCAGGGCGGAGGCAACAGCCATTTAGCCAATGGTATGAGTTTCTGCACCTCAACACAAATCACTTGAATGTCACTAGCTGCTTTTGCAGTAGACTAAGCATCACAAGGCCTGGAGGAGCTGAGTTAGGAGAAGTCATATCCTGTTTACAGTGGGTGGGACAAATCCCTATTACAAACATGAAAAATCCAAACATGGTGCGTTATGATTGGGATATGCCATTTAAGCCACTGTCTTTTTTTTTTTTTTCCCAGTAAGAATGGTAATGCACCACAGCCTCTACTAAAATATCTAAAATAAGGCTAATATTTGTAATGAATCCATGAGATAGATAGATCCATGAGACTTTTCAACAGCTCCTCCCCACAGACTGTGAGAGCACTAAACGAGCTATCACAGTGGGGATCTTATCTGAACATTGTGCAAAACAAGAATTGTGCAAATCTTAATTGCACAGTACAGCATATGCACTTCAACACTTAGGCTCTCACTACTCAGAATGAATGCTGCTGGCTGATGGCCTTATTGCTGTTTTTATATCTTAATATATTTATATTTTAGTTAGATTGTTTTTAACTTTATTTGCGCTGCTTTGTTCCATTTTGTTTCTGTTATACGTTGCAACTGCAGAAAGGACAATAAAGAATCCTGAATAATATGTAGTTGAATCTCTTTGTTTGAATAGGTGTGGCAGGTAGTGTGGCCACTGTTCTCCATGATGCAGTCATGAATCCAGCTGAAGGTAAGAAACAAAAACATTTCTAAGAAGGTTCTTCCTTGCCTTTTAAATTATCACGGTGATGACGGTCTATATTTTATCACTGATCCTTCTATCTATATCAGTGATGCCAGTATTTTAGATGTTTTTAAGTGCAAAGCATGAAGTTATATAGAATACATGTAATGAAACACACTTATGCACTTCTTGTTTTCAGTGATAAAGCAGAGGATGCAAATGTACAACTCTCCGTATCGAGGACTTTGGGACTGCGTCCGGACTGTAACGCATACTGAAGGCATTGGCGCTTTTTACCGCAGCTATAGCACACAACTGACCATGAACATCCCCTTCCAGGCTGTTCACTTTATCACCTACGAACTGATGCAGGAACAGTTAAACCCCGAGAGACATTACCACCCTGGTAGCCACATATTGTCAGGCGCAGCAGCAGGAGCTGTTTCCGCAGCAGTAACCACTCCACTCGATGTGTGTAAAACACTGCTCAACACGCAAGAGAATGTAGCGCTCAGCTCCATGAACATCAGCGGCCACTTAACAGGTATGGCCAATGCTTTCAGGACAGTGTACCAGCTTGGTGGTGCGGCAGGCTTCTTCAAAGGGGTCCAAGCTCGTATTATATACCAGATGCCGTCCACTGCCATCGCCTGGTCAGTGTATGAGTTCTTTAAGTACTTCCTGACAAAGCAGCAGGAGCAAGAGGCGGGACCTCGCCCACTCTAACAGAAAGTGTCTTTGAGCAGCACACAGGTAGACTGATGATAGAAAATGACAGAAAACGCCAATGTGAAGGTATGAGAGGTTTTTGCATTTTTCCATGTACTATTAAGGAAATAACGAGTCATTTTTCTCATAAGGAACTCACTGTGGTGCAGGCGTGTCAGAGAAACAGAGACGCACCTTACTGTGTGTGATTTATGATGATGGGTGATGTTGCACAACCATGACATGCAACAAAGATGACTGCTTTTTAAAAAGATTTTAATAAAAGGACAGATACTTGTAGAAGAAGTGATATTTTTCTTCCTCCACTACACAAACTCACCAACCCCAGCTTTTCCAAACTCTCTTGTGTTGTTTATTGTTTGTATTTCTTAATATTGGAACTCCATATTTATTTTCTTAGCATTTTGAACCTTGTATTTTATGACTGTGGAAAAAAAACACAGCACTGTTTGTTTTTTTTTGTTATTGGGTTTGTGTATATGTAAAGAACTAACACAACACATTCTTTATTTCCACGTCTCTGCGAATGAGACTGTTACATTTTCAAGTGCCTCATAAGTATATAAAACCCTGCTTAACCCTTTCTTCCGTTTCTGTTCTTGACATAGGAAGTCTATCCATATTTACATTTTATTTGGTCCAAGCTAAATTAAATAAGCACACAGTTCTGTTAGAATTAATTCTTAGACAGGCTCTGTGTACTTTAATCAGTCACATCTGTTAAATGTGCACAATCAGCATCAATTCTCTTGTTTTTTGCTGTTTTAAAATTAGATACTAAATATCTTCTTCTTGCCTCCCGAGAGATCTTCCTTCTCTCTCGGCATGAAGGTGCGTAGGCCGTAACGGTCCAGCTTTTTGCCTCATTAAAGCACTGCAGTGCATCTGAATCACGCACATTTTACAGAACATTCGCTGTTACTGAAGGTAGGCAGCTCGTGTGTATATATATGTGTTCAAAACATGAATACACAATGATGACTATTTCTGAGAAACCTCTTTATAGGCCTGTCATGTGCTGCGGTGTGTATTTGCTGGTGTGATGTATGGCTTTTAGGTGAATCATAGTGACCATGAAAATAAAGGTTGTATATTGTATATAAAATGCATTTTATATGTTCTGCTTTAACCGAACACGCACACGCTGTGATGGAAAATGTAACACGATGACTCGGATGTTGGACACACACATTGTTACCATGAGGCCAGTAGAAACTCGATTGCATCAGTAAGGGTAAGCAGGCATTGTTATTTCTTTTATTTTCACTCATCCTGTTGTAGTTACATATTTCCTGTGTGCTCTCTGCTCTTTTTGGCCTATTGTCTTATTTTTGATTCAGAAGTCGAGACGTTTTGCCAGATCTTGATGTAGTCCACAAAGCAGTCAGTTTTATTTATTATTTTGAATTAAGGATGATATTTTTCTTACTTTGGAAAAGTTTGATGCAATCTCATTGGTCTCACAACCCCCCCTTCAGTGACAGAGTCCTCATGTTTGTACAGTCGGGTAAATGATGATAAGCCAAAGACAACCTCGTGTTCTATGCATTCTCCTTTTAATGTGTATAATGCTGCGTGCCTGCCTTCTGTGGATGCTTATTCCACCTTTTTCCCTGTAGCTTTCACTCAGTTGTGTGACACTTTTGTCAAATTTTCTGTATAAATGTGGAACTCGGTGGAGTTCTGAGCAAACACAATCAGACGTGTTTTTTTTTGTTTTGTTCTTTTGAATGTCATAAGAGGTATCCTGAAAACTGCAATGCAACCTAATTTTTACTGACCGATGTGGTTGAGTTGAAGTAGACAAAACAAACTATTCATATTGAATCGTTTTCACGTGGATGGATAAGATGTTTTAGCAGTTTCAGTGTAAAAGTGGCTTGACAGTTCAGTCAGTCTGTTGCACACATTGTGTTTATTCTTTAGTTGGTCTGATTTTGAAGTCTCCATTAATAACTGAGAAATAATGGTAGTGTTAAAAGTATTTTGAAATAAACACAAGCTCTATGTGGGAATTTCAATAATGTAAATATATTTTTTTGCTGTTTTACACATAAAGTGAGTGCCATCTCCAGGGCAGGAATGCTTGAAAGTTTGACCCTGCAAATATAAAATGATTGTGACAATGCTGCTACGGTATGCAACACTGGAGCTGAAATAAACAAGTGAGAAATGCTGCATTTTAGTGTTTTGTTTTTTTTCTGAAGTATTTGTGTTGATAATGATTCAGTCTTGCAGATTGGGGAAGATGTTTGTTCTTATTTGTAGAGCGTTACAATACAAATGTCAACGGTTTTATATGGGACTTTCTACCTGAGCAACAAAAACGTGGAAACGCTATCTAATACTGTTTCTGTGAACCAGCCCTTTAACTTGTAGGTGTAACACAGTTTCAGTAGAGGGCGCTGTCACCTAAAGGTTGTCGTTGACCTGTCAGAAGGGTTGGGATCTTCCATCCAGCACTTAGAAGGGAGCTGATGTCAAATTCCGTTCATGAAAGGAGATCGCTGGTGTTTATCGATGATGTGCTGATAGAAGTAGCAGGATGAAGTAACAACAGTAGCAAAAGGTGGTGCACAGTTACTTAAGTCACATTTTCATTATTAGATCTAAGTCAATGTGTTGGTGTACAGAGGCAAAATTATGAAAATTGTGTTATTGTCCTGTATATCACTTCAACATTGCACTGAAAGTGCACTGCAGCAGATGCTTTAGAAATGTCCCTCATATTACTAGCAGCCAGTTTGGCTTGTTGAATGCCTAAACTCCAAAAACCTTCTCGAAGTCATCATAGAATTCCTGTTCTTGGGAGTGAAAGCTACAGGGCTTTTCTTTTTGGTCACACGTGTTTCCAATCATCAAAGAAATTTTAATATTAGACAAAGATAACCTGAATAAATACAAAAATGTATTAATGGACAAAATCTATCCAACCTACCAGGTCCTGTGAAAAATTAACCACATCTTTTGGAAATATGAGTTCACTTTCACTAGCCACACCCAGCTGGGCCTGCCAGACCTGCTAAATCAATAAATCACTTAAATAGAACCTGTCTGATAAAGTGAAGCAGGCTGAAAGATCTCAAAAAGCAACACATTATTCCACAATCTAAAGAAACAGCTGAGAAACAAAGTCAGTGACATCTGTCAGTCTGGAAAGACATTTCAAAGGCTTTGGGACTCTAGTATCCACAAATGGAAAAAACTTGGAACAGTGGTGAAAAACTGGAACCAGGAGTGCATTACTCCAAGAGCGCATTGACAACTGATCCAGGAGGTCACAAAAGAACTCAGAACAACATCTAAAGCAATGCAGGCATCACTTGCCTCAGTTACGGTCAGAGTTCATGATTCAACAGTATGAAAGAGTCTGGGCAAAAATGGCATCCATTTGAGGGTTCCTTGGAGAAAACCACTTCCAGTCAAAAAGAACACATTTGATGTCTCACATTTGATCCCCAAGACTTTTGGGAAAATATTCTGTGGACTGATGAGACAACAGCTGAACTTTTGGAAGGTTTGAGTCCTGTTACATCTGTTAGTTTCATTAAAAATCATACCAACAGTCAAACGTGGTGGTAGTGTGATGGTCTGGGGCTGCTTTGCTGTTTCAGGACTCAGAAAACTTGCTGTAATTGGTGGAACCATGAATCTACTCTCTACCAGAAAATCCTGAAAGAGAATGTCCAGCCATCAGTACATGACCTAAAGCTCAAGCTCATTTGGGTTATACAGCAGGGCAATGATCTGAAACACACCAGGAAGGCCACCTCTGAATGGCTCAAAAATGAAAATGAAGGTTTTGGAGTGACCTAGTCAAAGTCTGACTTAAATCCAGTCGAGATGCTTTGTCATGACCTTAAACTGGCTGTTCAGTTTGGTTCAATTCAACAATTCTGCAAAGAGGAGTGAGCCAAAATTCCTACTCAGTGATGCGAAAGACTCATTGCCACTTACCGCATTGATTGCAGTTCTTGCTGCCAGTTATTAGGTTTAGGGGGCAATAACATTTTTTAGACAGGCCCTGGTAGGTTTGGATAGTTTTTCCCTTAATAAATGAGAGAGTCATTTAAAAACTACATTTTGTATTTACTCGGGTTGTCCGTGTGTAATATTAAAATTTGTTTGACAAATATGCAAAAATCTAAGAAATCAGGATGGGGTGAATACTTTTTCACAGAACTGTACGTACCATTGAATGAAATCTTTTGTTTGTTTGTTATCTTCTTCAGTCTCCCATATGGAGTAGCCTCAATTTCCACTGGCCAAAAAACAAAAAAAAAATTCCCCTTTTTGGACATTTTGGGACTGTATTGATACCCACACAGGCTGATGGACAAGACAATACATTAATGGCCTCTTTAATCAGCAGAACAAATTTAAGCCACATTAGCATGTTTAGAGAATTCTTGTCTAATGCCCAATTAGCCTTTAAAACTTGAACTTTCATTAGGTAACACAATGTGCCACTAGGCAATGAGCAGGATTGTTGTTGACAAAGGGACTGTGGACTTCAATCACCAGGAATCGGGAATATTTCTGATTTATTAAATGTGATATTAGATGGAAAAAAAAGGCATTTTTATGCATACATTTTGGACATTTGAAGCCACTCCAAACATTTGAGCAGGAGTGTACACTGTAAACCCAGATGTTGATTCGACTTAAAAATATTGAGTCCATATTACTTAAAATTACCTAGAATGTGAACATTACTTGTTAATGCTGAGTAGACTGTACTTTTTAATGGTCTATCTTATTGTAATTATGTGTTTGAGTTCAAACAACTTAATATCATCAGGTTTTGCACCCGCTAAAAATCTAGTTTATACTGGTTTTAACAGACTGGATTAATACACGGTGGCGTAGTGGTTAGCACTGCTGCCTCACAGCTGGAATGACATCTAGAAGGTGTGGATTCATTTCCACCTTGGCTCAGGCCTCTATGTGGAGTTTAAAAGAGTAGATATTTGGTATTTTTGTTTGTTTTTTGTTCACCCTCTGGTTCTCTACTTGTACAGGTTTTTTTTTTATTGTTCCATGGACAAATGTTATTTGTAAATGTTAATGTACCAGTGTTCAGCAGGGCTGAGTTTTATCATGTTTGTTTATTTACCAAAT
>JASGAU010356171.1:0-13941 GCA_030220045.1 Australoheros facetus | reverse complement strand
GTGTGTGTGTGTGTGTGTGTGTGTGTGTGTGTGTGTGTGTGTGTGTGTGTGTGTGTGTGTGTGTGTGTGTGTGTGTGTGTGTGTGTGTGTGTGTGTTTCCGATAGAGAGAATGAGTGGGAGAAGGGCGGGTGTCAGTCACATTCATAAGCAGGTTACTAGCCTGAAGCTAACCTCATACAGCTACTCACCTGTTGTTATCTCTACCAAACACACATATTCAGTCATTTACTCATTTTTTCTCCATCCCTTTCAGTCACACATACAGGCACTTTTGCAAATTGAGACTGAAAAAGTCCATGCCCTTGTGATGAGGATGCTGTTGGCAATGTGTCTAAGAGGGTAAAATGCTTGTTACTGACTGGAACTGCTGGGGGATACGGCTGCATTCTGGCACAACAGAGTTTCAGTAAAAATTTAATTTCACAAGGCAATAATCACTGCCTTGAGTTTGGTTATTAAACAGAAAATGCATGTTTGAATGGGCTGAAGTTGGTCAGACAGCACAGCAGGCTGAGCTTTCCTTTGATTTGGTGGTAGCACATAGAGGGGGAGTCCAGATTTATGGCTTATGGAGTGAAAAGCAAATGACTGACTGACAGATTGAAAGAGAAAACAGATGAGATTTGGTTCAGGAGATGACCCAATCGCTATTTTAAGAGCATATATAAAGAGTAGTTAGCTTGTCAGGACACACAAAATATAGGGTTACTGAGGGGGCATGCAACAAAAATCCATCCATCAGGATTTGAACCATGTACATTCCATTTTTATGTTATGCAACTTGCAATACAGACACTGTTCTGCTGAGCCAACTAGCAAGAAAGGCTGTCGCTTTACCAGTCCACTGCTGACCTTACCTACATCCAACACTGTTTGATACAGATGGCTAACATTCTGATAACTCTGTGGGCTTACATTCAGTAACAGGGTGAGTAGCAAAGACATCTGCGAGGAGTACTGCTGATCCTTTGTGTTGAAAGGAGCCAACTAAAAGCCTATGGATGGATTCTATTTGCTGATTTTAGCATTTGATACGTTCATCCACGTCTGCTGGTTCAGAAGATTTTAAATTTAGAAATGAATCCTTTAAATACTAAATGGTTTTTATCTCGTTTGACAAACAGGTTGCAACAAGTCAAGGTGAATGACACATTATCAACAATTAAATATTGTAGCACGGGGTGCCCCAAGGAGCTGGGAGTTCTCCTCTCCTTTTCACCTTGTACACTAATGAGTGTAGAGGGAACCAGACAAATAATTGGGTTATTAAAGTCTATGCTGACACTGTAATTTTAAGTCTTTTACGTGCAAGTGACTGGCCATCTGTATACCATAGGGAGATTAATTACTTCAAAGTGTGGTGTAAAAGTCACTATGTCATTTTGAATACTGATAAAACTAAAGAAATGATATGAGACTCAAGGGGAATACGTGCAAATGATCCTGTGGTAATTGATGGATGCACAATACAGCAAGATGCCTCATGGAAGTATTTGGGCATCTACATGGACATGTTTTTTAAATGGGAAGAACATGTTGACTTTGTATGTGAAACATTAACTCAAAGGCTCCATTTTCTTTGTAGGCTCAGACTGGACTAAGTTATAAGGCAGGGATCCTCAAATCCAGGCCTCAAGGTTCAGTGTCCTGCAGGTATGCAGTATGCAGTCAAGTTCTCCAGAGTCCTGCTAACGACTTCTATGTTTGACTCAGGTGTGCTGGATCAGGGACACAACTAAAACGTGCAGGACACCGGACCTCGAGGCCTGGATATAATGACACATTGCCATGCAGTTGAATGCATTTAAATGTTTTATTATTTATTTATTTTTGGGCTTCGTGTGTTGTTTTTATTTTGTGAATGCAGCTGTGTAGCACTGTTTATTCAAGACAACTTTCCCATGTGTGACAATGAAGTTCATTATTATCAGAAAAAATAAAGTTCATTATAGTAATTTTATAACAACTGAAGTGAGTTGAGCATCCAACGAGGATGCTGCCAGGGCTCCTCTTTTGTACGGTATTTTGGATATGTTCAGTTGGGCGAAGAGCACAAGACAGACTCAGGTTATCCTTTATCACTTTTGGCCAGATAACATGTTGGGATTTCTCAGAAATGGACACAAGGATTGGGACCCTGGGCTATTTACTGCTGTCATTCTGATCTCATTCCAGATAAGTGGCCTACTCCTGCAAACCACAGTACATCCTTTGTGGAAGATGAAGGTACTGACAAAGCAATAGGACATGATATGGGGCACTACTGTCCCCCGCCCATTTCTGCGGTTCCACCACAGAAGGCAGGATTCTTCTTTCCTGCTTTTATCTGGAGTATCCGGCGTTCCTTTGCCGACCTTCCTTGCTGGAGGAAGGATCACAGACACCGGGGCAGTGCAGTGGGCAGTTAGTCAATCTAAAGACCTTTTTAGTCCGGTCTTCCAGAGGTTTCCTGGCTCATACAGTATTTCATCGGTTCTTCATATTGTGCCACTCCCTGCACCCTGTTCCACAAGGCTCTATTCTTGGACCTCTCCTTTTTTCTCTTTGTACCTGCTGCCACTTGGCACTATTTTCCAGAAATATGATATTTCCTTTCATTGGTGTGTTGACTGTTGTCAACTTTATTTTCCACTGAAGCACACTGGTGCGTGCTCTGTCCAGCCTCTCCTTGACTGCCTCATTGACTTCTGGGGCTCTAACTTTTCTGAATTTTAACAAGAAAAAATAGAACTTATGTGGTTTAGACCCAGTGGCACCAACAATAGTCCCTGTGTCAACCTCTCCCCTCTGGCCCCATATGAGAAATCCCTTATTGCAAACTTGTTGTGAAAACTAACCCAACTTCAAATCTTGTCATGGAAACTCATCAGTAAAATCCCACTTTTTCCAGTTGAGTTTCCTGTCAAAAATCAAGCCTCTTCTGTCTAAAGGCAATCTCACAACCTTAATACATACTTCTATAACATCTCATCTCAGCTACTGCAATGCACGTTTTACCTAATTTAGCTAAGCCTCTATTGCTCACCTACAGCTGGTGCAAAATGCTGCTGTTTGATTTTTTTTTTTTTAATCTGGTGCAACCAAGTGGGAGCCCACTACTCCTATTTTAGCTTCCATACACTGGATTCCAGTTGCATTTACAAATCCATTTTAAAACCCTTTTGTTTTTAAGTCTCTTAGTGGTTGTGCCCCTTTTTATCTACCTGAACTGCTGCATCCATATGTCCCATCCCATTCTCCTAGGTCTGCTGACCAGATGCTTTTATTCATTCAGATGCAACGAAAACTTAGAGGTGATAGAGTTTTCGTGGTTGTAGCCCCCAAATTGTGGGATGATTTGCCACTACACATTAGGCAGGTTCCTTCACTTGCTGTTTTTAAACCTTGTTTAAAAACACACTTTTGTGGCCTGGCCTTCAAACCAGTGTGAGATGTTCTGACTGGGATTTAAATTACTTGTATGTACTATTTTCTTTTATTGTTTAAGTTTCTGCAGCTGTTTTTTGTTTTTCTATTTGTATCCCCTGGCATGTGTTTGTCTTCTATGTTTGGTGTTATTGTACAGTACTCTTGTTGTTGTTTTAAAAAAAAATGTATAATTAAAGTTTCAAATTAAAGAACCAAAAAGTTCCACTGACCTTAATTATTTTAACCCAAACCTGAAACGGTCATGCTACTCCAGTCCTCCTGTGCGGTGCTGGCTCACCCATCTCTCTCTCTCTCCTCTCACTCTGTTTGTGTGCGTGTGAGTGTGGGTGTTTGAGTTTACCACACCTTTTGTTTTTTGGGGGGGTGAGTGTCCTACCTCTGCTCCTGTCCTGCAGTCCTGCAAACCTGGGATAAATGAATTCACCTGTTGGTAATCATCTGGTCTGCTGTGTGCTATTTAGGAGGAAGGAAGACCTTTAGTCAGTGCCTTGTTAATCTGGAAACAGTGAACTTGGTTTCGTCTATCCTCCTTGAACATTTGCTTACTACTGCTCTGTGCCTTTGCCTCACCTATTTGTTCTCCTCTGCGCAGGAATCCCATACTGTCTCTGAGTGAGTTACTGAGAGAGTTTTCCCTGTGGAGAGATTTATCTGTGGATTCCCTTGCCGGAAATCCTCCAGGTGTTAAAATCTTGCCTTTGCTTCATTGTAAATAAACCTGTTGACTTTTATTCCAAGTCTGCGACTGAGTCCCATCCACACCATAGACTGATGGAAGGATCCAGCCAAATAATGGACTCTGAAGACTCTCTTTGTCACTCATTAGCCCTCCAAAAAGCCCAGCTATAGAGATATGAAAATATGCTTTGTCACATCTCAGGACAGCAGGTTTCAGAAGATTGTTGAACTCTGTGGTATGCTTACTTCCTGTGCCTCTCGGCCTACTCAATCTTCTAACCCTTCACCTGTAATTTCCCAGCCTGTAGCTTTGCTATCACTGACTCCCAAGCCTTGGGAGAGAGAGCTCTCTCCACACCTGAAGTGTTCTCTGGTTAGTTAAATAAGACAGGATTCTTAACTCACTGTGTTTTGGTTTTCAGACAACAGAGCTGAACATACGCTTCTGACAGCTCTAAGATTGCTTTTCTGGTTGAGTTGCTGCGGGGACGCTAACCCAAATCTTTCCTATGCTAAGTTTATGGCCGAATTCAGGAGTGTTTTTGATAAAAGCTCAAACCCTGATGCTGCAGCTCACAAGCTCTTCACGCTGTGACAAGGTAAGCACAGAGTGGCTGATTATTCAGCAGATTTTTAGATTTTGGCTGAGGAGGCAGGTTGGGAGGAGAAGGCCCCTTGGGCCACTTTTCTACCTGGGTTATCTGAAAACTTGAAATAAATTTCAAACTAAAGACTTACCTAACAAACTTAATTCATTAATGGCCATGTGTATCAGAATGAATGATCATATTTGGGAACATTGGCATCACAAAGACTACAACTCCCAGAGGTTTTTGCTCTTAGCAGTTCCACCTTTTGGAGGAGTTTCCCCAGTAGATCTGGGTCACAGATCAAGTGTGTCAGAAGAGGATTAAATGCAGCCGATGCAGCTCAGCCAAGCTTGTCTCTGCCCCAGAGAGAGACGCAGAAGAGTGTGTTTAATGTGGAAGGAAGGGGCACTTTATTGAATCCTGCCCACGGCGACCAAAAAGACAACGACATGCAATAAATGTGGGGATACTAGCAAGCAAAATAACAACCTAACCAGATTCTTATCAACTGAAATCTCCGCCAAGACTGTTTCTCATTCTTTCCAAGCTCGGTCTAAAAATCAGCTTCAGCTCTTGGAGTCCATTTCACAATCTGTGCCAACCGAACTACCTGATTCGTGCTCCTGTCCACACCATAGACCACATGTGTCAAACTCAAGGCCAGCAAGATAATTTAATACGGCTGTGATTAATGGCCCACCAGTAAACAGCGCTCCCACCATTTATACTTCAAATCCTACTATGCACTGCAACAACTGCTGTGCAGGTCAAGACCTGTGCACTAACCCGTTTTCACTCGTTGCCAATGACACTTTGATCAGTGGATAAAAACATCAGTCAGCACTTTTTACAGTGACATTTAAGCTAGCCTGACCCCAAAAAATGGTCCAAAAAAGTGGACTTTGAAAACAGGCGGGAGGCAGAGGACCTGACATTGGAGGTAAACCCGTGTGTCTCTTGTCTTGACCTGTGATGTGCAGGGAAAAGAATGGATTGGTGGGACGGATGCAGGAGAAGATCCAGAGGGAGACCTGCACAGGTGAGCCGAGAGTGCATCACTGCGTCACACAACAGGAAACGCTGTGCAGCAAAGTCCTGGAGACAGAATGTCTCACATGCACCATAACACAGACAGTGAATTTCTAAGAAGCAAAGGTTTAAATCACCGGCAGTTTTGGTCTTTCTTGAGGAGATAGCTTCTGAATTTGGTGACGTTCCTTATCACACGGGTGCGATGAGCTGCCTGAGGAAATTTGTCAGTTCATGGAAAGTAAGAAAGAAATGGAATAAGAGAGAAACTAAATCACTTCTTGTTTCTGAACTTTTTTTATTTTTCAAAAAGGAAATTTGCACATTTTCATCAGCTTGAAATGTTCTCATTTTCCCTGATGTTATTTTTGAAGAAAAATATTTTTTATTTAATGTGTTGAGGAAAAAGTTGCTGTATTATGGCCATTCAAATTCATATTGCTGATTAAAATATTTTCAGTTTTAGAGACTGTTCAATAAAGGTCAATGCTGTTTGGCCCGTTCTGTGATTGAGTTTGAGAGCCCTGCCACAGACTGACAGAAACTAAACAATTATTTATTTTTATTTATTTTTTGTGCCTAACCTGAAACAGCCAGGCTCAGTCCATCTGGTTGGCTCAGTGAGTTGTTAACCTTAAACGTGTGCTGAAAACACATTTTTGTAGGTTAGCTTGTATGCATCTCAGTGCAGATAGGTGTGTATTTATATATACTGTACTGTATGTTGAGATAAATATAATTATATGTGTGGATTTTATCCAATTTGTGAAACATTTTGCTTTTTAAATTTTTAAGTACGTCCGTAACCACAATGTCACAAGGAAGTGTTATATCTAACACAACTCTGTATCTTCTGACCTGTTTTTTCACATAGTGACAGCATATTCTAGCACACGTTTCTTTCCCACCAAGAACTTTGTGTGATGTTATGAAGCCATATATCCAACTGAAATGGAAATACTCATATTTATACACAAGTGAAGGTTTTTGAATAATACATGCACAGTTTATCACTGTGCATGTATTATAGTCCTGTGCAAAAATACAGCATGCATTGTAAATCAAGCTTGTTTATAACTAAACTGTAATTCAGTGAAGAAAAATATCCTAACAAAATATTCCAGTGAACAGCCAGCATAGTGAAGGGATATAAAACTGAAAATAATTCTCATAGATTAAAGTACAGTATACCCAATATTTTTAAATATATCAATGCAGAATACATGCATGGAGAGTTTGGATTTGTGGATATAACTTCTCTGTTCTGCTGCAGTTTTTCATCATTTTACCTGCTTGATGGGACAGGATGCAAAAGAGTAGCCTACATAAAGCATTAGATACATGTGTGCATAATTTATGCCCACAGCTGCATGCCACACGTTGCTGCTGGTCTGCGTGCACAAAAATGCTTGCATCATGTTAACACCACTAGAAAGAGATACATATGCAAAAAGTATAAAGGAGCAGGGAGAATGATGGATGCTTTCAAGTTGTCAGGATAAAAAAAAAAAAAACATTTGATCATTTTAATAATTTATTTTGTTTTTTATATTCAAAGGGAAACTATGGGTGGAGATGCCCAGCTGTTTCCTTTCCTGGGAAACAGTTGCTGAATTAATTTTTCAGGAGTTTATAATTATTTGGGATTATTATAGACAAAGTTGGTATTTTGGGCTTCAGCTAATTTAACAACCCTTTGCTTTAGTAGCATTTGTTATGTCTAGCTTAGTGTTAAATTTATTCTCTTGAATCAGAAATGAGTCACTAGTTCATGTGGTAGAATAAAGTCTACTAAGAGTCCAAACCCTTTTAATATTATACACTTAAAGCTGCACTGACAGCTACCACTGTCAGTGGAGTCTTTTAAGTGTCACATCCCACTGGGCTTACGGCCAGTGCTGGTTGCAAATCCCCCAAACAGCTGGGAAATCAGTAAACTTCCCTTCAGATTAAGTATTGTGTTTCCATTGCCCAAAGCACTGAATACAGCTGCTCACTGTACAAAACTGGAAACCTTAATATCAGTTCTAAAAGTCATTAGTTACCTCAGCTTGTATAAAATTACAAAATACGTGGACTGTATGAAGAATTTGGATTTAAATGCTCTCTCTATAACTTTGAACAGACTGTAAAAAGATGCTACAGGCAGTACAAAAAAAATCCTCTAGAGGACATTTAATGATATATTTCTATTAAAAACAAAACTTGGCTAACGGCTCAGCTATCAAAGTGGCATTAAAGTGAAGGATGTTATTCCATTATTCTTCCCCCAAAGGAGGAAAAAAACACTGGTCTGTCTGCAAGCCAGGCACAGACTGTCTGTTTGACTGACATTCATTAAATGATCAAGTTTAGAAGTTTATGCGTTTGTGTGTGTGTGTGTGTGTGGGGGGGGGGTTAAAACTCCCACTAACATAAGAAACAGGCAGAGAGGAATAGATAAGAAGGGGTTTGGGATGAAGGCACTGAGGTGAAGCGACAGAGGCTTTATCTATGAAAAAGCAGATCTGTGGAGATACAGGTGAGCAATATTCCTTGGCAAAAAGTTTGAAACAGTAAGGGCTAGATTTACATGAATTCAGTTGCAGTCTTATTAAAAGGAGGCTGTGTGAATTAAACTTTAATTAAAACCTGCATCAAAGACATGAAGCTTTTTGTAACATTTCAGTTTACATTATTTCCTAATAAAAATTTGCAATATATTTCAAAACCAGACTCATCTCTGTGGCTGTGTTTATCTTTCTTTGTTTCTCTTGTTCTATCGTCCAGTCTGCATCACAATAGGGAGACCCAAGGAAGTGCATTGACAGGTGCGGTTTTGTGTAGATGAGCTGTCCTCACAAGCTATTTTCTTAATATTTGAGAGTGCCTCGGAGCTGTTGTTTTTTTGGGTTTTTTTTCTGTTACAGATTCACACAGTATGTTTCCCACAATGCCTTCATCATCACAAAATGTTATGATTTCAAAGATCTCTATATTATCAGAGGATCTTGGCATCCTACAGCACATTGAAAGCAGCTCTTTCAATATTTTGCAGGTTTCTAAAACATGCAAGCTCTTGACTTCCTCTAGCCCTGTAAGATCTAAGTCATTGTTGATGATGATGACCCTAACCCTAACCCTAACCTTACCCTGTGTTATCAGAATATTTCATTTTTGTCTTTCTTATGTGTTCTCACAAGACTTGGAAAGGGAGGAAAAATATCCAAAAACCCATTAAAAATACTATTTTATTTTTTCCCAAAATTGATTTTGCTTTCTCCAAATCAGGTTACAGATATATGTGTGCACCACTAGTGAATTGTATCTCTTATACTCTTTGTGTAGAGCTGACGTTGTCCTCTGTGCGCTTAAGAAAAGAAAAGAGAACCTGAACAATATATGTAAGTATGTAGGATCTCTGCGTTTGGGTAGAGAGACAGACTGGGAGCGGATGTCTCCCACCACAAGTTTTTGTTTTTATCCTCACATTGTAATTATTTCAGTGAGTGTCCCATAAATGGTTAAAAGCCACAACAGCAATCTTACTAGCTCTGAGACACAGGTGTAGCAACTCTGTGACAGTCCATGGGCTGATATGTTTTTGGGCCCTTACCACCACGTTGTACCAGAGCAAACACAGCATTTCACATTATCTCTCTCTCTGTCTCTTTCTGTCTCTCTCGCTGACACACACACACACACACACACACACACACACACACACACACACACACACACACACACAGTGCATATATAAAATAAAAAATATAGCAATAGTAAATATCATCCATCATTATTCCAGCTTTTGATCAGTACCATGGACAACAACTGCAGTCAGACTTCGGGGGAATGGACACATTTTTCTAAGCTTATGCTATAAACTCACAGCATCTTCTTCAACTAGGTTACCACAAGGTCCAAAACAGATTTAGCCCTAAAGACAACTATAATGTCTATAATCATGGAACAAAAGTGAGAAACCCATTAACCACAGGTCCTCATGAACTGACTGGAAGGAGTCGCTGTATAATAAGCACACTTGTATAGATTTATTCATTTAACAATCATTTCAACTGGACCAGCTTCTAGATAGATCACACACATATAACAGTATGTGTGATATGTACTGTAAGGCAGAGGTCCCCAACCCCCGGGCTTTGGACCGGTACCGGGATAGCAGTGAGGCAGACCCAGCCAAGCGTTAAGCTGACACTCTCCGGCGCTCGATAGCAACTCTCCATGTGAAATCAAAGCTTCCTGTTATTGGAGGGATTCTGACAGTGTATTGTATGTGCAGGCCGATACTTAGTGAGGCCAGTCCTAGCCAACCCACAAGCTAGCAAAAATGAGTTGCAAGCTCAGGGCTCACACTGATTCCAGGTAATGGTGAGTTGTAATTTTTATGCACTCGTATTTATGGTTTATCTTATTTTGAAGGCATGTTTGAACATTACTGTGGCGACCATAGAAAGTTGGGGCAGAGACGATGTTACTCGTGTTATGATTGCATGATGTTAGCAGGACGCTGCTGATAAAGTTGCATACGAGTACACTGTGGATTCACGTTTATTATTATATTTAGAAAATATCACAGTTTTAATGATGATCATAGCATTTATTTTGTTGTATTTATCCACCATACCTTAAAGACTGGTCCATTGTCTCACATTAAACCAGTCTGTGGTGGAAAAAAAAGGTTGGGGACCACTGCTGTAAGTGGTAACAATGTTTCAGTTGTTTACAAAAACACAAAGACAAACTACTCACCTATCAGAACGTCATCTTTCAGGCCTTGCACTGAGCAAAGTCACTGACAGCACTGCTCACATCTAAAGTCCTGGTAGTACACTCATGCTGCTTTCTTCTCTCCTTCCTCTTTTTGTCATGTTTAACAAGCTTTTTCGCTGGACCCAAGAAGCAGACAAAACAACTGATTTAGTGAAAGTGAGTTTATTTACAGTGACGGGTAAACTAACACAGGGAACCGAGGCTGGAGAACAATAGAGCTGGCAATCAAGGAGATTCTGGAAGAGAAGGAGGGAGAGTCAGTACGACTGATCTTAGGCTGGCGGAGCGTATTCAGTGTGTGGGAAACCTTACTTGAAGTCCAGACCTATTACAGTATGTTACTCTAGGTAAGATCAAATTACAGAAATCAGCTACAATGTATGGTTAGGGTAGATCGCAGGCTAGACTACCTTACAGGTTCAGGCTGGGGAAGCATTACAGCAGTCAGCTTTCCCCATTTTGTTTCAGTAAGCATCTCTTTGAACATTGAAGAGCTTTTTTTGAACTTTTGTTTTACTAAAGTCAAAACTTTAGTGACACAAAATTACCCTGTTCGAGAGTGATGGCAGCATAAGGGTAAGAAGAGAGGTGGATGAAGTGATGCGCCCATCATGCCTACTGCCTATTGCACAACCCCGTGGGGGCAATGTTATGATCTGGGGTTGCTTCAGTTGGTCAGGTCTAGCAATGATATGTGCACAAAAAATTCGATCAGCTGATATATTAATATACTGATTGACCAGGTTTTTCCATAATTGGATTTTTTTTTTCTTCCCTGGCGCCACAGACATGTTCCGAGGTTACAATGGCAGGATTCACTGGGCTTAAAATGTGAAAGGGGGAGACTGAGAGAACGAGACATCATCTTCACACATAGATTGGCCACCATGGAGTTCTGACCTTAATCCCATTGATAATCTTTGTGATGTGCTGGATAATACACAGTGGTCCGACTCCCCCATCATCAATACAAGATCATAGTAAAAAAATTAATTTACTCAACTCTGGATGGAAGTACTGCTCTGATGCTGATGCTCCATGAGCTTATCACAGTGATGCCATGTCGAATGCTGTCATCAGAGCTAAAGGGGTCCAACAAAATATTAGGGTGTGTGATTATTAAGTTGGTGAAAGCATAGAAACCTTTGTTGCCTGCTTAAAATGCCAGAAAAATGAGTCTTTACCAGAAGTAGTCTAGTATGTGAAGCATCCTTGATCTGAGTGCAGCTTGAGTCATGAGGCCCATTGTGGTAAATCAAAGGGTAAGGAAGTTGCATGTTTTAAAGTGTCACAGATTATTGGTTTGTTAACTATTAATGCCGTCAGTATTGCAAAGTGTTTACAACATCTATCTAAAGATTAGCAGCCTTGAAAGCATAGTTTCTTAGCAACAGTTCCAGGACAGGAATTTGCAGGCATCTCTGCTGCCATTCACAACTGAAGAGGTTGAACCCCTTCTGAAGCTCTGCTCTTCACACAACAGCCTGTTGAAAGTGATCTTTTCAAATTGTACAACAGCAGATTTATTTCAGCACAATAACCTCGACTGCACTGCAGCATCACTCTCTGTGTGAATGTTTTTCAGTTTTTTCCGTTTGTTTTGCCAGTAATGCCAGCTAAACACACATACACACGCACACGCCCCCACACAGATACTCGCACCAAAACCAACGCACACAAAGGAAGCTTTTGGCAGTAGCAGACTTTATGGAGCAAACAGTCTGATTCAAAGGCCTGAACGCTCATTAAACCTCAGCTGAACCTCCCTAACACACACACTGAAAACTGCACGTAAAGAGCGCACATGTGAATCAGTTCGGCACACCTGCTGACACACACACGAACTTTATATTAAGCTGCTCTAGCACAGCTTAGCTTGGTGGCCTTTGAAGCCAAGTGCTAAAGCAGATATTGATCTGATAGGCTGATCTCCCTTGCTTTACCCATCTCTCTCTTCCTCTAATATTACCTATACCTGCTTTTCTCTTTTCTTTATCGTTTTCACACGCTCACTCTCAATGGTTGTCCTCCCTCCATATCTCTTCTCCTGCTCCTCTGCACCTGTCTGTCAAACAGATTCTCTCCTAATGAAAATTTCAAGGTTTTATGAACATCAAGGTTTTACTTTGAAACCATGTTTTACATATTTATGACAGTACAATTATCATTTTTATTCCATCATTTCTTACTGAAGAACTGTTATCCCGACTTTACTGGAAAAAACAAACTCTTAACTGTTGTGTTTTTAACCGGTGGATTTATTGTCATATCAACAGTTTCATTATGCACATGGGTGAACCTTATGTGCAGATCTCGAAAAGCAGGTCTTTTCAAAGGTCCTTCAAAAATAAAGTTATCAATAATTAATTATACAGTTACAAATACATTTATCACTAATGTGTAAGCTTGTCATTATATGCTCATATGAACCAGTTTACACTACATTTGACCAACATTTTAAGCTATAATATTATTTAATCTCAATCCACAGGCTCCTTTACTGTCTGAGTCTCGTGACCAATTAGACTAAAGTGCAAGAACTTTCAAAAAATACAGTCAGGTAATTGTATCAGTCATCAGTTTGTCTCAGTGAACCAATCAGATCAGTAAACCACAGAACAGGAAGATTATGAAGAGGAAAAACAAGGTTTGAAGAGTTAGACCATCATTCAGCCTTTAGAGCTACATGTAAATTGTTTGCTTTCCACTAGTGTAATATAACATAACACCAATGTTTGATTAATACAGACATGTTTTTCTTGTCCTGCTGGAAATATTAGTATTTAGGGTTAGTATTTACTACATATGTTTCAATGTGAAGCCACAGCATTCACATTGAGCAGTTATTACAGCAGTTATTACAGTTACATTATGACCTTTAAACAAAGAAGAATGCTGAGGACATAAGGTAGCATTAATTCCAGCATTATCATTTGGTACTAGTATCCTAATATGTTAAAGCATGAATCAATAATACCTCATTAGGATGAGTTTATGATTTTAAATGCAAAGTAAAGTCCTATGAAGAATATGACTTTATGATCTTATAAAGAATTCAAATGCACATATACTATCATTTTCTTGCCAGCAGGTTATCATATTGTTATTACTATACTAGTAATAGTTCTTTTGGCTCATAGGCACAAGTTTGTTTCACATTATTATCCCTTGTTTCTGGCACCTTATTACCCATAAAGAGCCAAAAAATTCCAGTGTAATATGATTTAGATGTCATAACCTAGGGAGGGGATTCTGTGTATGTCTCTGTGTGTGTTTGTGTGTCGGCGAATCACGGCTGAGGGGTTCGGGGTCCCCGCCTCTTCTGGGCGGTTTTGCCGGGCGTGGCATCACCTCACCTGCTGCTGATCAAGTCATCAGGACGGGCTTCTTAAACTGCCAGCAGACCCACAGTCTTCGCTGGATCATTGACTACTCTTGAGTTAG
>JASGAU010356169.1:0-10546 GCA_030220045.1 Australoheros facetus | reverse complement strand
TGTGTGTGTGTGTGTGTGTGTGTGTGTGTGTGTGTGTGTGTGTGTGTGTGTGTGTGTGTGTGTGTGTGTGTGTGTGTGTGTGTGTGTGTGTGTGTTCTTCAGACTGATCGAATCATTCTGTGTGCAGAATGATTAAGTCCTGAGGGAGACGTGGATTGATGGAAGCGCCGAGGAGGCGTTTCAGGTCTTTTTCTCTCTGTAATTAATTTAAAAAAAACATGAACAATTTTGGCTATTTGGAGGGGTATTTAACTACTAACACTGATGTATATGATGTAATGAGAATCACTGATCTTTTTTTTTTTTTTGGCCACAACGGCTTTACTGGCAGTATAGAGACAGACAGGAAATGGGGGAAAGATACGGGAGAAGACACACGGGCAAATCGGCGACAAGCCGGGACTCGAACTTGTGCCGCCCCTAACGCAAAGCAGCATATACATGTGGTCACCTGCTCCACCCCTGATCCACCCGGGCGCCCTCACTGATCATTTTTAATCAGTTCGTTTTTAGCCCAAATATCCATTATGGTCAAGCATGAAAATGAGAACAGCCAACCCATTATCTTAAAAAAAGGGTTATTGGTCTACTTTTCATCTTATAGTAATACACATTGTTTTGTATAGTAATACACATCTTTTTGTATAGTAATACACCCTTTCTTGAGGGTCATTAATAGCAAGTTTGTGTTTTTCCTATTTAAGATATTTAAGAGTAAAGTTGGATTAAAGGCAAAGGAGCTTAAACTGAGGGGCTACAGCAAGGCCCCGTAAAATGATAAAGAAGCAAACACAGATATAAGCACTCAGGGATCATATTATCCACACAACAGCCGAGATCTGTTTGTTGCAGTTTCACCAACTCAGAGTTTAGAGTAATTAGCTGACGCTGAATAACAGGTGTTATTAAGGCCAGTAAAATCGGCAGTTGGTAACTTTTACATTCAGCAGCTTGTTAAGACACTAAGAATTAAGTTACAATAAAAATAGTGAAATGTTGTTGTATTATCTTTCCTGATGCATGTGAAAGGTTAGGACTTACATCTCCAAATGCACTGGAACTGAATTAAAGCAGAGAAATGAGTCACGCAGTTACTATGTACTGCATGTGCTTTAATGTGGTAATGTGGGCGGATGAAGACTGCCACTGATGGGCCTCCTCCCTGGCCTTCTGGTCATCTGTGTTACTGATTGAGATGCCTCTGTGTGTGTGTGTGTGTGTGTGTGTGTGTGTGTGTGTGTGTGTGTGTGTGTGTGTGTGTGTGTGTGTGTGTGTGTGTGTCCCAGGCAGATAACAGCACAGCAGGTATGACGCTAAGTCATGCAGCTTCTCCTTAAAAGTCACTCAGCGCCCTGTTCGTGTAGACAAAGAGCAATCATCGGAGGAGACCGCACAGACTGGGCTCCTCCAGGCAGACCCACTGCTAGCCAGCCTCTGAGTGCTGAATGAGAAGGTAAACCTCCACAGTGCTAGGTGCTTTCAAAGACAATGGTGTGGTTTCTGTAGTTTGTCTGGAAGATACTCTGATCCAGTCCTTCTGTACGTGGCTAATCCCCTCATATGACATGGCTCTGACTGCACCTTGGGGCCAGACACTGTACTGTAATATAGCTCTCTCTGTGATATTAAAAAGGATAAAGAAAAGAAAGAAAAACTGATTACAGCATGATATCTTCACAGATTCACCAGGTCCTTTTTCCAGTAAGAGTGATGATTCATTTTCTCATCTGGGTCCTGTGCCAGTATAGAATATACTAGCAGATGGACAAACAGGATTGGAAATCCCCTCCCCTGACTAAGGTTTCTGACATCAGAAGTGAGGTGGCTGTCTGGCAACTTTTGTGCCTTTACCAAAGTGACATTCCATTATTCACACCCGCTTCGCACACTGATGGTCCAGGTCTGCAGAGGTGATAAAGTAAGTTGTGCTTGAACTTTTCTCTCAAGGTCTCTTCTTTGATTACGAAACTTTTCCCTCATGCATTCATGTGGCAACATAATGAACGGCTTCCAGGAGAGAGTGTCTAAAAAAATGAGTGCAGATTGGTCTGCACTGCCCTTTGACATTACTGCTGTAAAAACAAATTATTTTCTTCCTCATCAACAGTTGTTTTATTCAGAGGTGACAGCAAATGGCAAAGAATATAGTAATTATCTTTTTTGTTATCTTAGCAACAATCCTCATTATCAAGACTATCCTATTGTCTCAGGCCGTTCACTCAGTTCACGATGAGACTTCCTCGGTTTGCTACACATTATGATCCAAAACATTTCTGTCTAGTCTATTCATGTTAGTCATTAACTGTAGCGTGATAGCAGGGATAGCCTTGAAAGCTGGTGGACTCTTAGTCTGCACACATAGTCACGCATATTTAATTGTCAAACTAATATTTCCCCAATAGTGCTTGGACCTCTGACCTTTACCTCAAGGTCACTGAGATTCAAACTCGTCTTAGATTTTTCGTGGATGCATCTAAGGTGTGAATTTGAACATCCTAGGCCACATAATTCTTGAGTTGTAGCCAACATTAAAGTTTATGTGGAACAGACAATACTGCTGACGCCGATACCACACATCCCAAAGGTGCTATTGGATTGAGATCTGGTGACTGTGGAGGCCATTTGAGTACTTATGCGGGGCTGGGGCAGCACAGACACTCAAACTTCCCTCTCCCCAAACTCCTCCTCCAGCATATCCAGGGAACACCAAGGCACTCCCAGGCCAGCTCAGAGAATATAATCTCTTCAGCATGTCCTGGGTTTGTCCTAGGTCTCCTCCCAGTAGGATATGCTGAGAATACCTCACCGAAGAGGCGCCCAGGAGGCATCCTAGTCAGAAGCCCAAACCTCCCTCAACCGGCTCCTTTCAATGTGGAAGAGCCGTGGCTCTACTCTGAGCCCCTCCTGAGTGACTGCACTCTTTGAGCTAACACTAAGGGAGAGGCCAGCCACCCTTCAGAGGAAGCTCATTTCTACCTCTTGTATCCACAATCTAGATCCACAAAGTAGATCAGCAGTTTCTGAAATCCTGACCGGCCCGTCTGGCACCAACAACCATGCCACATTCAAAGTCACTTAAATCACCTTTCTTCTCCATTCTGATGCTTGACTTGAACTTCAGCATGTCTACATGCCTAATTACACTGAGTTGCTGCCATGTGACTAGCTGATTAGCCTTAACAAGCAGTCGAACAGGTGTATCTAACAAAGTGGCCCGTAAATGTACGTACTGTTGTGGCTCATCACCAGTAAGCTTGTGGGGTTTTGTTTCTTCATTTAATATAAGTCAAAAAAATCTGAAGGGCCTTGAAAGGATCCACTGTGAACTTTACCCACACATGGTCAGTGCTTTCTACAAAGACTTGACTAAACCCTGAATCTTCACACAACACTGAAACACACTGCTGATGTGATGTGTCAGATGGTATTCACAAATAACTAATAAATGTTCATTAAGCATCCTTAGAATACGATTCTATGTGGTACATCATGGCACAGTCAAAAAGATCCCCCTTAACTGTTTGTTTTGGGGTTTTTTTGGGTAACCATCGATCCATGCACCCAGTATTGCAGCGCTTCCTAGAAGTATGAGTCATTGGGTAACGGGAAATGAAACAAAAGTACCTCCTCCTCCTCCTTTTATCCAGCCTGGTGAAAGGAGCTGCTCTTTAGAAAAAGGGGCGAAGGACTTACAGGCCTTGTTCCATGCTGAGGGGTAATTATTGTGGACACAGCCATTCCTGGAACCATCTCTTCATCCACAAGGCTGACAGAAAAGAATTGTGGAAGTAATATAGTTCATTAAGTCTTTAAATCACAACATATAGTGGACTGTCACTAAGCTGGCAAAGGTGAAGTGCCTACAGTTCAGTCAGTAACTGGGTTTACAGCAACACAAATACGAGGGAGCTTTATATTTACTTGTCAAATTTAAAGTCAAATTCTGCATAACTAACTATTCAAATGCAATTTCAGTGAAAGCGCTTTCACACTACTCACAGTGAGTGCCCTGCACTTTTCTATGCACGCTTCAAGTGTTTGACTTATACACAGTTCCCACAGCAAGTGTTGAACCACATGATTAAAGGACATTCATTAAACAAACAAGGGAACTCTTCATGCACAGTTACATCCACACCAAGCAAGAAAGGGCTCAATTACCTTCATCTGCTCTATGATAACATTGGTGAAAATGATCTTTAAATTGATAGAAGACCACTGATTGTCTTTGTAATTTGTGTCATGTCACAGTCAAGTGGCACTCCAGAGAAACATCAAGATGATGTGGCTGCAGCAAACAGCATGCCACCTCTATCAACCACTCTCAGTTTTCACTGGACGCCGAACAAAAGACGACGGCCAAACGCTGCAGGCAACTGCAGCCTATAGTGTTAGTGAATGGTTAGTGAATGGAATTCTCCCATTATCATGGAAGTAATGGGAGAACGACAACATCTTTTCCTCCTATGGGGGCTGTAAGCTGCTGAAACACAAGGATAATATGCTGAGTAGGCTCCACAGGGGTCCTCAGTGGGGGATTGGCTCCCGTGGAGTTGATGTTGGCATAAAGCCCATGTCAAGTGACATAGAAAGAGAGAGCCTGAGAGAATGTGTGTGTGTGTGTGTGTGTGTTCATGTATACTACCACTCAGAAGTTTGAGGTCACCCGGAAAGTTTTTCATTTCCAGAAAAGACAATGCGGGTGGATAAACTCAGACCACAGTGATGGGAAGATTACGGAGGAGAGAAACAGCTCGTGATCTGAAGCGTATCCCATTATCTGTCAGAGATAGTGCAGGCGATGTTATGGCATGGGCATGTGTGTCTGCCAGTGGAACAGAGTCACGGGTGATGTTTATTGGTGATGTGACAAAGCAGGATGAAGCTTCTGAAAGTGGGGGACTGTGTATAAAAATGGCCGTCATCTCTAAACAGTTCATGTAGTACTTATGTTAAATCCTGTGAGTTAAAGCTAAATGTCACCACTTCAATCACATCTTAATTGTTTACTTTAAAATTCACTGTGGATGAATACAGAGGCTAAATTCCAAACTGTATTATATGACAGAAAATAAGAAACCATACATCCACTTTAAGATGCAGACTTTGTCATTTTAAACACCATAAATTCAGCTTCCACCAGCTGTTAGCAGTGCACCTAATATAATTCTAAACTCTGCTAATGGATGTTTTTGGCAAATGCACCCTGACTCTTATGCTTTTATGCATCTAAGCTTGAAACAGGTATTTTCCGATGCTTTTTTGCTTGCTTTCATCTTAGCCCAAGCTGTGAAAGCACCCTGTCAGTCACCTCACACTGTATAAGGAGAAAATGAATATGATTTCGACTCCATATAGCTCATCTCAGTCCAGAAATACCATCTAATCATTTGTCAGTGTGTCTTTGACTTTCCGTCAGTACTGATAACATTCAGAGAAACTCTCTTTTGCTCCCTGCTATGCGAGATGGACCTGTTCTCACATCTTTGTTGCTCAGGAGCAACTTGAAAACAAAAATGAACAAAAATCTAATAACCTTGATGGCACTTGCTCGGGGAGCTTCATATAAACTCATCAAAAACTCCACTTATTTCTGTGATGACTGCACTCAATTGAATCAACTGTAATACAGGGGATGATTAAAGCAGAAAGAGGGAAGGCGAACAAGGTGAACTATGAGGAGGGCACCTTCCTGACCATGATGAAAAATACATTATGCAATTAGATCATTAACCTTGCTAATAACACACTGGAAAATAATAAATTAAAGAGACGACTTTCAAAGCCATTTTCGTTAACTAGGTACTTTAATAAAGGGAGATCCAATGCAAACTGCAGCCCAGTTAAATACATAGCTTATATTTAAACACAGAGAGAAAGAATTTCCTGAGGCATGCAAAAATTCCAGTAATACTGTATATAAGAGTTAATATGACTTCAGTGTGCAGCACAAAGGTTCTATAATCATGTTTGGACATTAGTTATGAATCTTAATACAATGTAATTTTCATGAGAGGTTCTTTATTAATCAACATCACAGCTGCGAGGGAAGGAGTGGTGGCAATCGATCCAGAGCGTTCAATTATGAGTTCCATTCATATACAAGCACACACAGGTAAGAGAGCTTCGGCAAAATCGGTTACAAACAGGTGCTTGGGGCTGTTTACCATGAAGAGCGTGAGTTTATTTTATTTATGCAGTTTCCCTTATATGAGAAATGTTAGTTGGGCTCGAGTATTTTGTCACTGTTGTACTTCCATTCTGGCATGGAAGTGTACTTAATAAAAGGACAAAACTTCCCTGGTTTTAGTCAAAAATATAGATATAAGCATGAGTGGACATGATGTGGCGTCCTCCTTTTGTTTGATGTCTGTAATTATGAAAAAGTTGAATAAAATGGTTATCCCATTTCCCCCCAAATTCAACAAGTTTTCTTTTCAGAACCACCATTATTAGAAAGAATAACTGAACCTGTTAGATTCAATGTACAACCATTGAGAGAGAGGATGTTTAGGTGCGATTTATGGATGCTCTGTTTGCTTTCCCAAAAATTCATTGACTGTCATTAGTTACAGCCAACTCACGTGGCCATCACTCTGTGTCTTGGATGTTATTTTTAACCCCAATTCCCAAAAAGTTGTGACATTGTAAAATGTAGATAAAAAAAGAATGCAATCATTAGTGAATCTCATAAATCTCATGTTCAAAGTAGTACACAGAAAAGATATTAAACTGAGACAATATAACATTTTAACAAAAATACAATTAGGTCATTTTGAATTTGATGGCAACATCTCAAAAAAAAAAGTTGGGAAGAGGCCAACATGAGGCTGGAAAAGTAAGATGCATAAGAAAGAAACAGCTGGAGGAACATTTTGCAACTAATTAGGTTAATTGACAACAGGTCAGTAACATATTGGAGATCATTACATGTTGATATTTGGCACTCTGTAAATCAGACACTTTATCACTTTACTACTGTATATTACTGCATTGCATTGTTTGCATATCTGCCTCTGCACCAATGACTATCCATCTGTATATGGACTCTTTCATATCCCTGTATTGTTTGTTTTGTTTTCCTTGTTTTCAGAGCACTAAGCCCCTGTACAGCTTAGTATAGTTTGTATAATAGTATAGTTTGTATAATTTATACCTCCTCTATCTATCTATCTATCTATCTATCTATCTATCTATCTATCTATCTATTTACAAATTGTGGAACAAATTCAGAATAATGCACTTTAATGTAAAATTTTAACGACTTTGAATTTCTCATCATATGCAGTACATGAGATTGTAAAAATTTCCCAGAACCTGGAGAAAGGCCAAAAAATCAATACTGGACTCTCATGATCCTCAGACAGCACTGCTTTTGTCATGGAAATCATTGCATGGGCTTAGCAACACTCCCAGATATCACTGTCTGTGAAGTTTGCCGTGCCATCCACAAATGCAGGTTAAAGCTCTATCATGCCAAGAAGCAGCTATATGTGAACATGAGCCAGAAAATCTGCCACCTTCTCTGGGCCAAAGCTCATTTAAAATAGACTGGGGCAAAGTGGAAAACTGTTCTCTCGTCAGACAAATTGAAAATTGAAATTTTTGGAAATTACAGACACTGTGTCCTCCAGACGAAAGAGAAGAGGGACCATCTGGCTGGTTATTAGAGCTTGGTTCAAAAGCCTGCATCTCTGATGGTATGGGAGTGCCCCACCCCCCACCCCCTCCACCAGCATCGGCCAGAAGTGCCATGACTTCCCCAAAGAGGATATGTCTAACTGGAAGAGAATTATCACATAATCAATAAACTGGATCATGATACTGTTCTGCTGCCACCTGAAATGGACGGATCAAGCTGAGCTAGAATGATCCCAAGGTTTGTGAAAGAAATAAAGCAATGTAAGGAACGTGAAGGGAAGCAATGTAAAGGAATACAATGTAATATTGTTGATATCAGTCAAGCTTGAGCACAGTGATCTATGGTTTATACTGATGAAGTATGATCTGGGGGATTGACGATGATCAAAGTGGTCGTCAATAGCCTGGCGATTCAGCTCAATAATTTTTGAGAGCGTTTCCCATTAATTCATTGAATCACTGCTATCAGTATTATCAGATTCATATTAAATTGAATCAGCCTTACTATAGTTTCATGATAGGACTGAGGAGAAGACTGCCCAATTCTAGACTGATCTACAAAACACCACTTAATGCAAAGGGGCTGAGCTGGTAATACTAGATCTCACTAAGAGTCAGTCATTTAGAATCTGTAGCCGGTATCAGTCCCTTTCATCTCTTCGCATACAGTATATCTGCCAGAAGCCACCACTTATTAGATATTTTTTGCACAAGCTAGGGTTGGGGTTGGGGTTGGATGGCTGCTTGTTTTTTTGTTATAATCTGCTAATGTAGGGGTGTAGGACTGATGGGCCTAGCTTAAGGATTGAATTTCAATGGGTCTCACATCCCTCCTTAAAAACATGCAGGGATTTCTGCATGAACTTTATAGTGTCAGTAGTGAACAATATAGTGTCAGCTCACAGACTCCTAGGGCTGGTTGGAATGTTCATAAAAGCCTTTGAAACGATCCACATAACAGCACACTGAGAAACGTTCTCAACAGGATTTTACACTGATTTCTCACATTTCTTTTATTCCCTGCAGATGGTGGATACCACTGTGTTTGTAATAAAGCAGGAAAATTCTACCAAGTTCACAGAGATGATTCACATTCTGATAAATGACTGCCCATTTTGAGTGCTGATGTACCAGACATTCTCCCTGCTTAATAATGCAGTACAATGATGGACAGTTTGTACAAACCCCAGGGCAAATGCAAACAAATAAATCATAATGAGAAAATGAGTTTTGAAATATTTGTAATAATGAACAAATATCAAAGAAAGGCTGAGTCCTCTTAGAAAGTAAAGAAGCTTGCTACAGAATGTGAACCCTGAAATGTTAACACAGAGCACATTTAGAGTACGACCCAGCCATCATATCACACTGAGTGTATGCACACTGTGTGGACAAGCCCATTGGAGTGGGATCAAAAAACCTCCTAGCATCGATCCCTTCCTGTTACGTCTTTTGAGAATATGCTTCTGCTTCTAATCCAATCCCATGCTGTCTGCTCTGTGCTATGTTATCAGTGCATGTACAAGTCATTTCTCAGGGCTTTGCTGACAGGTTTCCATTTGCATACACAGTGCACAGAACCAATGTGCCATATGCTTGGAGGCTTTATTGCATCTGCAGCAGGCACTGTTAGATGATGATGAGGGCTATGTGCTTTGTGTGAGTTGTCATTGTGGTAGACAGAAGGATCAGAGTCTAAGTGCATGTGACTCTTCACTGTGCACGTGACACTACACAGTGCAGCCAAGTAAGACCTGATCTAAAAAATGCTTGCTTTACAGCAGCTTCTTCTCCCACATGATTACTGAATATTTTATGGCAGTAGTAAGCCATATTTCATGGTCTGTAGTAGTAGAGCTGCTACTGGGACAACCCTACACTCTTTGATATTGGGTATTGTATTGAATGGAATTGAGAGGCCACAGGAGAAGAGTATACTATACAATTCAGCTCATTTTGCATTCAGTGTTTCTCAGGCCATCTTGATTTGGACTTTACATTGATTTTCTTTGATCTATATTGATGGGATTCTCGTTATAATGTCTGGGTAAAAGCAGAGGAAAGGTTGCATGTTATGTGGATGGCATGAAAGGGCAAAAGTCTGCAGCACGATTCATTTTAAGAAGTTCCAAATATTAGACCATGCTCAAAAGATGCCTTTCCATGAATAAAAGTGTATTTAGCACACTGTGAGAAATATGGGTCACAGATACAGTTCTTGTTTAGACAGATGAGACTCCTGCCTCTTAAAGGAGCTCCTTAAAGCTTGGTGTTTTCCTGTTTACTTAAGAGATTTGTATGCAGCAAAAGTTTACTCTGAAACTACTGACACAAAAAGCAAATGCTTGCCTTCTTCAATTTCAAACTGACATGACACGAAAGTACATCCGCACCCTCATGAAGGCCACATTTGATGAATCTGTTTACTTAAATCACTATCATCACTGAGCAGCCATCATCATCATTTTCTCCTTGTACACTAGAGTGCTAATACAGCCTAATTGGGGGGGCTCTCTAAACAGTGCATCTCATGAATATTCACAAACACAAAGGAGCTCACTGTCTTTACAGGCATGACGATTTTTAGCCATGGGTCTCAACTGATAATTTGACAAGGATGATGAGGTACAGGGGTTGGACAATGAAACTGAAACACCTGGTTTTAGACCACAATAATTTATTAGTATGGTGTAGGGCCTCCTTTTGCGGCCAATACAGCATCAATTCGTCTTGGGAATGACATATACAAGTCCTGCACAGTGGTCAGAGGGATTTTAAGCCCTTCTTCTTGCAGGATAGTGGCCCGGTCACGACGTGATGCTGGTGGAGGAAAACGTTTCCTGACTCACTCCTCCAAAACACCCCAAAGTGGCTCAATAATATTTAGATCTGGTGACTGTGCAGG
>JASGAU010356168.1:0-12870 GCA_030220045.1 Australoheros facetus | reverse complement strand
GAAAAAAGAAAACAAACACACTCACGGGATAGTTAGGTTAAAAAAAAAGACATCTGGTACGGTGCTCAAAAATGAGCACCATACCAGGATCCAAAAAAACGTGTGTCTCCGTTAAAGTTCTCTCTTCATCCAGGGTCTGAACTCAACAAAAGAAGGAAAAACCTCAGCTCTGCTACACTATCCAACCACAAGTGGACAGAGGTGCAGGGGTCTGTAGGTCAGGGGTCTCCAACCTGTGACTTTTTACCCATCTCAGTGGCTCCCTGTGGGTTTGACAGAAACTAGATGAATATGGAAATAATCAATGGTTATTTTATCATTTTTTAATTCATTGTTATTGTAAGTGATTATTTACATTCTCCATTTGTAAAAATGTTTACAGTGAGCTAAAATAATTTAATATTTTCTCAGCTTTATTGTGGATCATACATCTGTCAGCTGGAACCTTCTTGTTCTTTTGGCAGCTCCCTTCAGGGGTCACCACAGTGGATCATCTGCCTCCATCTCACCCTGTCCCTCTCATCCTCCACTGGCACACCATCCTGCTTCACTACATCCATGAATCTTCTCTGAGGTCTTCCTCTTTTCCTTCTTCCTGGCAGTTCCATATTCAACACCCTTTGTCAGTAGATCCACTATCCCGCCTCTGCACGTCTAAACCATCTCAGCCTTGCCTGCCTCTCTGCCTCTGATATACTCATTTCCAATCCTGTCCATCCTGGTTCTCAAAGAAAATCTTGCTCATTAGCTGGTGCCTTATTCTATTAATCTTGCTGAAGCGCAGTAGCAGGGGTTAGCATAGATGTATTAACATAAATAATACGCCATGATTCCCAGTTAGCAGTGCTGCTTTCATTGCCAGCACTGCTAATTTATCACTATGTGTTATCTACACCTGGATTTTCAGTCAGAGTGAAACTGAAATCAGTATTTTACTTTTACCATTTTTAAAGCTTTTATTAGACTGCTTACTTATGATTAAATCAGGCTTCGTTTAGTATTTACAAATGCTGGTAGGACACAGCATTTGGCAGCACGGTGGTGTGGCGGTTAGCACTGATGCCTCACAGCTAGAAGGACATCTAGAAGGTCTGGGTTTGATTCCACCTTGGCCCGGGCCTCTTGCTGTGTGGAGTTTGCATGTTCTCCTCGTGTTTGCGTGGGTTTCCTCTGGGTACTCCGGTTTCCTCCCACAGTCCAAAGTCATGCAGTTACTGGGGTTAGGTTAATTGGAAACTGTAAATTGCCCATAGGTATGAATGTCAGTGTGAATGGTTGGCTGTCTTTCTGTGTTAGCCCTGCGACATACTGGTGACCTGTACAGGTGTACCCTGCCCCTCGCCCTTTGGCAGCTGGGATAGGCTCCAGCCCCCCCGCGACCCTGAACAGGATAAGTGGAAGAGAGTGGATGGATAGTAGGACACAGGTGGAGTGCATCGCTTTAAAGCTATGGTTTCAAATCTAAATGTATGGAGAGATGTTTTTACTCCACAGTTTTCTGTATTGTTGGTAATGAAAATAAAAAATAATTTATTTCTTTAATTATGAATACAACAAAAACATGGCATCATTGCTAATGTAAGTAATGATAAATGACCCTCTGCAGAGTAGTTACATGTCATAAAAGATTTTAAATATTTACATGTGTTATTAATTTTGATATACTAATAAATACTTAACAGGCCATCATTATGGCTCAACTATGTGTTGCGGCATAATACTGATTTTTTTTTTTTTTCTTGGTCAAAAATTGTTCATTTACAGCTCTTTTGATAGCAAAGGTTCTTGACCTTTGCTGTAATCATGTCAGTTTCAGGACTCGTGTTCTCAGGAGGTAGAGCAGGTCATCTACTAACTGGAAGGTTGGTGGTGTGATCCCTGGCTGCTTCAGTCTTCATGTCAAAGTATCCTTGGGCAATATAGTGAACCCCGAGTCACTCCCGATGCATTCATCTGAGTGTGAATATTAGATAGAAAGCACTTAGACCCAGAAAGTGCTGGTATGTATAAATGGGTGAATAATATCAGTGATTTATCATTAACTTGATGTTTTTGTACAGGAACCTGAGTTTAGATGATCTAAAAACATTGAGCCAATTAGCCTGTAGCGGTGCATAATGACACAAATGTAGATTTGAAAAATTTATAGGCAATTCCAATCTGCAGATCCTTTTCAACTTCCTACATTGGTGGTGTTAAACAAATCAAATATCCGTGCTCGGTCAGTTTCCCACTCGTCACCGCTGTAATTTCCTTTTGGTGAAAGCCTTTCCACTAATGAGCCAAGTGCTGTTGAGTGTCATAATTGAAACAGACAAGAGTGTCATCAGTAAAGATGGTGATTTTTTACTATTTTTGACTGTTTTGAACATAAAAAGTAGTAATGCAGCAAATCTAATAATAGAGTAATGCAACCTTATACAATATTTAGAGAACTGGATCCATTATCAGAGATGTGAAGGATGAGAGGAGTGATTGATTTGAGGCAGTCAAAGAGGGCTCATTGGTAGGTATGATAGATAAACATAATAAAGAGAGTATTGAAAACTTAGTATCTAAATAAAAGATAAAATGTCTGTGTTTAGTTTGCTGAGACTAAATTTATGTCTCCAAATAGTCAACACAACTTTAGACATTACCTTGAACAAAGTGATGGCTCAATCATCAGTGACATAAAATGAATGTAAATGAGTTCTGAGCATAAAGACCACCAAAATCAGAGGTGGAGGATGTGATGTGGCCTAAATAAAGCAAACCCCACATAGTGTATGGATTTGCATCCAATATGGAGACGTGCTACATGTATTATTTATTTGATTAAAGTGTTGTTTGGTTAGTTTTGGAAAAAGAGAGCAGGTTAAAATGTGAGCAGATGATTGCCTGTCTGAAGAAGTTTTACATGGACTGACTCACCACACTGTGAATATTGCCGATATAAGCAGGGTGCATTAAACCAGAGTATGTTCATAAATGAGAAGCTAGAGTCAAAAACCTTTTACAAGACAACTGATTGCTTATTGAAAGTCAGGCCAAATTTGTGAAATGAGTTCTAATTACATGCATTACTGCACCTATTGAGGTGCTGATATTTGATCCATCCAGGCAGCTGTGAACGGGTGTCTGTTCTGCAGAGTAAACTATCCCCTAATGTGGCTCAACATGAGCAGAGTCTAAGAGTAATGGGTCTAATGGACCGATGAGCAAACCAGGACAGTTGCTGCAGTTTGTTCAGAATGTGATCAAATAAACAATAAGGCTTTTTACATCCATCCCTGTGACATGAAGCTCAAATTTTCATGTTATGTATTCACGGATTCGTGGCTTAGGTGGTGGAGCAGGTTTCTGCTGTTCACTGGCAGCTTGATCTCCAACCCTTTGTGTCCTCGGTCAAGGTGCAGACCAAGAAGGTGGGCGAGCCTGCACTGCAGCCCTGCCAGCAGCGCTGTGTTTGAATGAACAAATGAGGAACACTCCAAAGTGCTTTGAGCACCACTGAGGTTAGATAAGTGCTGTAGACCATTTACCATCTGGACATTTATTGTAACATTAAAAAGTAAAAGCTGGGTAATTTCACCTCGGGTGGTGGTTATATACATGATACAAATCCAAAAATGTAACACACAAAATCTTAGAATTTATTGTTTTAATACAAAAGAAAAAAATGGCCACATTTCTGATTGATCTGCATTAACATTCACACTGAGTCCTCATTTAAGAGCTGCAGAATAACAAAATATCTCAAAAAAAAAAAAACTCTTTATGAACCATCAGTCTTCATTCACTTCCTCTGTTGTGTTCTGGTATAGTGATGGTATAAAACTGCAGGTTTAATTGGTTTTGATCAAATTCAGAATGAACTGATTAATATTTCAACATTTAGAAATCTGAAGTGAGCAGACTAGTGGGGAAAAATGCTTATTTCTCTCTCTATCAGCTCAAAATTATGATGGAACTCTTTGTTATTTATAGCACCACCACCAATCAGACTCGGCCTCTCAATGTTTGCACCACCCATGGTCCAGTATTCACTAGCAGCTGCTGTTTGGATCAATCCTGGATCGATACGGCAGCTGCCGGACCAGCAGAGCTCGATCACAACACAGCAACCTGTTAGTTAAAGCTTAATGCTCCAGCTGCCAGAAACCCGGTTACAGTCGACTTTGTGCACTAACCTGATTTCTTAAATATCACACAAAAGAGAAACTCAGTTTGCAGGGTGATGGAAAGGTATTAGAAAAATCTGGGTGCAGTTAGTGTTTGTGTCCAGGAGAAAGAATTAGATGCATTAAATGTAATGCAATAAATATAAAGCCAGTAAGGGATGATTTATGGGATTCGCCAGTCTGTGTTCATTAAATATGTTAATCTAACTAAGAGCAAAGCAAAAAGACACATGGTTAAAAACCACAGCTGATTATTTTTAAAAACAATCATTTTATTCTGGAAATAAGCTTCAGAATATCAAATAAACACAAAGCTGGTGTTCAGGGACCGTCCAACTGATACTCTGCTCAAAAGTGTGTGTGTGTGTTTGTTAGCATTAGCTGCACCGCTACATCAAGCTAATCCTTAAGCTAACAGTGAGCTTTGTACACACACACACACACACACACACACACACACACACACACACGCAGAAGCTCCAATATGAAATCTGCTTTATATCCAGAGTTACTATAAACCCCAGGCTGGACTTAAATGCTTAAAATACTGTGAGGGGGAGAATTAATTAGCCTTCGCACACACACACACATGCGCGCGAGCGCACGCACGCACGCACACACACACACACACACACACAGTATTGCTGTTCAAGCTCAGTATTGACCTTTATGCAAATGACGTAAAGATGAGTTTTGATGCTGCAGTCGCTGTCATCTGCCAGTGAAGCCATTTTTAATTCTGGCTGATTCTGCTCGTCTGTAGAGACGACCGGCTGTCTGCTGCTCAGATGACGTCACATCAGGATAAAAGCAGATATGTTAGTACTCAGCTAATGTATAGGAAACTGGGCCAGAGCAGTGCCACATTCACTGCACTGTTTTCCTCTCAGACATCCATAATGTTTAAAGCCCGTGCACTCATCGTGGTTCCCAGGGGACGTTTCATAGTTGTTCTGATGTAATTTATTCTTTAAAATCAACTTTAAAGACGTTGCAAGAATCTTTTCTCAGCTTCACTTTATGCGAACTACTAAGCTGAATTTAACATTTTGTGCCGTTTCAGTGCTCTGTAGCTTTTCATGTTTTCAAGCGGTTGCATCACCATTCTCATAATAGTGTTAATATAGTGTTAAAGGGTTCCCACAGCAATATGCTTTTCCTTATTTTATCATATGCTGAGTTTTAGAGTTGAATGTTCGTATTAAATGTGGTTAAACTTTCAAACAATGAGCTCAACATGTAAAAGTAAGCCTTTGTGGCTCAGCCTTCAAACTGCTCTGAATACTCGCGTTTATTATATGGGTTACTTCATAAGTTCATCTGCTACAGTAGGCTCTCAGAGCACAGTCCCTTCTTATTCTGTGGTGTTTATTAATGCTGTTTTGCCAGAATGCTACCTGTGTCTCACCTGTAGGCGCGCGGTGTCCGTTGGCAGTAGTCCTAAAGTTGGCTTTGCAAGTCAAAAGACATTGTAGAACCTTCAGCACCACTGAGTCTTTGTGTATATTTAATCTTGTATGTATCCTTTTGACCCTGTGTGGATTAAAGAAAATCCTAATTCAAACTTGTGCTCCTAAATCTTGTTTTTTAAAGGCATTAAATATGCATGCTGTACAATCATTCCAGGACATTCATGCCCATGATGAGTGTGCTGCGGATGCACCGGATGCAGGAATATTGTGTGCTGAGAGATAATGGTCCTGTTTGAAAGTTCACATTAGAGAGTTAGAAGGATGCTGGTGGCTTAAGTTGCACTTATATTAGCTAGGAGACTGTGGTTTTTATTCCATTTTGAAACTTTGTGTTTGACACTTTGATTATTTTTGATTATTACATGTGCTTCAACTTGCTACAGACTGGGGGTGACAGACCTGTCCCATTAATGCCATAATGTGTAAAAGTGACACTCTGTCCACAATCACTGGACACTATGAGACAAAGTGGTTTGTTTCAGATGGAGGGTAAACTGACTGCATCAGGGCCGGTATTAGAGATTTTTCTTTTTGTTGTTACACAAAGCTGCTTCTTGGGAATCCAGAATAAAACTATTAAGCTGGAAATTATCTGAATCGTTCCCCTTTAAAGAGGAGACAGTTTTGTCTGTCTGCAGTTCTGTCTTGGGCTGCAGTTAAGTTTAACCTGCAGTTTGGTTCACTTGATTCAGATTGTTTTAGCTCAGGTCCAGTTTGTCTTCACAAGTGTTTGAAAATATGTTTTTTGGTTCATTTTTTCTGTGTCATGTGTTCACTCTGCTCCATACAGTACATTGTGGACACTTGGATGCTACTTGTTTGTTTTACATGTGTAGTTCTACGCACAGTGGATACATGGATACCCTCTGGACTCAGCAATGCCCTTCACTATAATGAATGGGTAGTGATTTCAGGCCCAGCTGCTGCACTTTAGCTTTGGTCTGGGTTGTGCTCATGCTGACATTTCACAGGTAAACGCATAACAGCTAACCAGGTTGAAGCTAACTAATGCTGCTTTATGAGCGAGCACCATCCAGCATGTGTGATGAAATGATGGTGCATTATTTCTATATAAAGGACACTTCATCAAGAGGATCATTTTCCTGAAGAGGGTCCCCACTGGACTGAAAGTGTGCCAGATCCCTGCCTCCTTCCTGAAACTCAGACTTCTAAAGGAAACCCAAAACCCCAGAGCAGAGCTTTTTTTTTTTGTTGTTTTTTCTTCTCAGATCCTGTGAGGAACTTTTTCATTAGAGTGAAGCTGTTTTTGCAGAGCTGCCTTTCTTTAACGAGGAGAGGAATTACAGTTGACGAGGAGTGGTGAGGCTGCTAACGAGGCAGGGTTAGATGAGAAACAGAGACATTGGAGCATTAACAAAAGAGACAAATGGTTAACGAAGGTTAGGTGTGGGACTACATTTTAATAAAGATTTGAAAGAGGTCCATTGGTTTAACACGTCTACCTCATCTCATATCTCTTCTTCATCAGCAGCTTCTCTCTGGCTTTGCTGTCTGATCTCTCCCTCCTTCATTCTGATAGAGTAATCCGGTGTTGAGATGAGATGTTTCAGATCAATACTGTGCTCACCCACTCTGCAGTGTGCGTGTGTCAGAGGGTAACCTATCTAACACGGCACTCAGCTGAAGCAACTTAATAAATTCATTCGCTCTCTGAGCCTTTACACACATACAAAAAAACACAGAGAGGAGGAGGCGGAGGAGAAGCTGCTGTGGAATAGAGGTCTTCACAAATACACAGTATTGATTTTGACCTGAGAGACCTTTGACTCACTTGACCTGTTAATTTTTAGCCACACTAACATCGTGGTCTTACTGATTTTCTGTCCACTTTAGTTCAGAGGGAAATATCTCAACAACAATTATAATGAGTGCAGTAAAGTTAGATGAAAAGATTTCTGCTTCGTGGACGATGTTGAGGTCACACTGACGGGTAGACCTGATGTTTCACAGAGGAGCCTGCAGAGGTCGAATTCTAGATTCAGTCACTGATTGTATTCATCGAAAATAAACTCAGAGTTGCTCTAACTTGCCAAAGTAGATTATCCAGCAATCTTGTGTATGCAGAGCTGTGAAGGCTTCTGTCAGATTGTGTGCAGTACTATCAATGCTATTGTGCATGAAAAGGAGAGCAGTGTGAGGCGTAAAAGTATTCCAACCACATAATGCTGTCTCTTTGTCTGTGATTGAGTGATCTAAATAGTTTAAGGTTACTTAGACCTGAACATGATTAAATGCACACCTAGATGATCTTTACTTCAAGACAATCAAAGTGATATAGTGGGATTGCATGTATAAAGCATGCTGCCTCAGGCTAATGTGAAGACACTTTAAGATGCTTTTCACATGTTTTAAAGGCATGAAAAGCGTTAGGATGCTTTCTTAATGACACTTCTCTTTTCAGTCTAACAGTTTAGCGTAGAGTCAAAGAGTCTGGATGTATCTGGATGTTCCAGGTGAGGAGGAAAATGGCTTATTACCTTCTGGTTGAAGGTCAAGATGAGCGCGTTAACCTCTCAACATCCCCCAACTGGCAACACATCTAAGGTTTAAGGGTAGGGACCGGTAACTGGAGCACCCAAATTCAAACTGTGTGAAGTTTGTGCCTGTTTGTGTGTGAGTTTCTGGGACTTCCTCCCGCAGGCATGAATATAAGGTTATCTGTCTTTGTGTTCCTCTGATTGACTCGTGACCTGTCCAGGATATATCCTACATCTTACCCAGTGACAGCTCCAGGGATAGATCTCTAACTTTAGGGTTAGGATAAACTTTTAGGTTGCATTTAAAACAGCTCAGCAGTACAATATGGACATACAATAAGGTGATTTGGGCTTATGCACCATTCATGACATACAATAAAGTGAAAAAAAAATTTTTTTTATTAGACAACTTGTTATTCATATGTCATTTTATATTACTAAGCTGGTTAATAGTCTAATGATGTAGATCTAAGCTAAATTCATTTCCATGTAAAACACATTGCTTATAGACAAATACACAAAATACTGACTCAGGTGGTTTTTCCAGTGGTAATCCATGTCCTAGTAACTATTTTTTTCTGTTTGCAACACCTCAAAATAGCAGCTGCATAAAAGCAGCAAAGCAATGTATGCAGATAACTTAGTGCAATCTTAATGTTACCTTATTTAGGACTGAGAGATTTACAAGAAAGTGGCACATGTGACAGAGTGGTTTGAAAAGCCTTACAATGGCAGACACTGAATCAGATTTGTGTTACAATGAGCACTGAACCTGTGGTGCATTTAAGTCCTGTGCATCCTACACAAGTCAGCAGGTTTGAGGCTTTTTATTCGTAAATGCTCTAATTATGACGTGAGTAAAATGGCAATTGAAAAAGATTATTTTCTAACCGCTGTATGCCAGTTAGGTGTGCAACACGCCAGCTGCTCTGGTGAACATATTTAACATTTGCCTTATGGCAACCAATATGAAACCTATGAGATGCTTAAAAATTCCTGTCTGAAGTTTACAAAAATATCAAAATGACTGTTTTGGGTAGAAGTGAGCTAAAATTAAATGGGGCCATCTTTCTCTCGTCGTCTTGTGTAAAACTCCATCTGCATTCACGTGCTTGCTTGAAGCATAATCTGGACATAAGGTCAAGGTCACCACACATTCATCTCATTCTTATATGAAAGCAATACATGAGGAATGCTTTGAGTCATATTTATTAATATATAATTTGGCACAAACATTCACAATGAACTAATTGGCATTCGGTAGTAAAAGGTCAAGGTCCCTGTGAGCTTGCAAAAGATGTTTTTGGACAGAACTCAAGAATTCATATTCACATTGTGATGAAGTTTGACTGAAATGCCTAATAGGATAAAATGAGGAAGTGCTGGCATTTATATGTTAAAAAGGTCAAATCTGCTTAGACACCCAAATAATTTGCAGCCTGACTCGCTGGCAGGGGCACCTGTCATGGGTCCATCGTTTGTGTTATGTAGTTTTGGGTTCCTGCTTTGATTATAATATTCTAAGAGTACTAGTTTATTGGTTATTCCATATTCCTGCACTGACCTACAGCCAAAAACTGTTGACTCAAGTGGCAGAAATGAGTTCAGAAGAGTTTCTAAGTTTAACCTTAGAGACATCAGCTCAGTCATTCAGGAGAGGCTGAGAGTAGAGCTCCTGCTAGGCCACATCACAGGAGTGAATTTGGACATCTGATTAGGAGGTTTCTTGGACACCCGTGTGGATGTGCTTTCAGGCTTGTCCAAATATGAGCTGTCTGTGGAGACTGTTGGAATTGTTGTATGTAACTTTATTTTGGTTGCTATGAATTATCATAGCTTCTGTTTCTATAAGTTGATCATTTGTTTTCTATGTAATATTGTTGTCCCTTTTATCTTGATGAGGACACACACACACACACACACACACACACACACACACACACACACACACACACACACATACATGCTTTCATCATGTGAAGTGAGTGAGGTTGCTACCTGAGCTTTGTGTAAACATACGTGATTTAATCATGTGAGCGAGTGAAATAAAACAGCTGCAAAGGAGGCCGTGCTTTGGAGATCTTTTCCTCTTTGTTCCGAGAGAGAGCTTGGAGGACGATCCCCCTTGCTGCAAGTAAAATTGATAGTTGCGTGCTTTGTTCCATGTTTTATAAAATGATCTGAACCTATCAGAGACCCAGAATACACCGAAGATTAAACTTCTTGCAGTTCCTCAAGAACACCTCAGTGTTCCCTCGGACAGCCCACGCTGATAGCAAAATGTTAAATAGTCATGACAGAGGAAGCTGTTTGCTCACGTACAAGCACAAACAAACAGAATTTAAAAAATAAAAATAAAAAACTGAAGATGTGTCGCATCGGAAATTGAACTGCGGTCTCTGGTGTGAGTGGTGAAATGATTCATGATGCCACCAATCCCGCTGCTTCCAAATGCAGACTTCTTCTAAAAGTGGAAAACCTTTACTTTGTGTGGACATGGGAACACATTTAATAAATTAAATGTCCTCACTATTTCATGAACTGCCATAAGACTGTGTTGCCCTGGAAACGGAGGTGGTGGCTGGAGAAGGAGGTCTGAGGATCTTTTCTAAAGCCTCGTCCACGTCCCTTCATCATGCATCAGTTTGTAGCTAATGGTTGGTTGCTATTGGACGTTCCAGGCTCCAGTTTTCCAGGTAATCATCTAATGCATTTACCACCACCTCATATGTTAATTACAGTGTCCTTTGCTCTCACTGGTAGTCATTACAATCAGTCACATCAAAGTTGAGAAGACTTTAACTCAGGGTCAGCTCATTTCACACTGACCTTCTGTGACCTCGTGTAGATGGACAGATGTTGATGAAAATTTGTACTTCTGATAAGTAACAGGTGCTTCACCATTTAATATACCAAGACTGCTTGTACAAGTCATACTGAATCCATTCATATAAAGATATTTAATCAACCACTTGTGGAAACAGTATATAAGGCAAAAACAGGGGTTGCACAATTCTAACAAGCTTGAAAGTCAATATTTGGTATGACAAGTTTTATTCTTCAGCACAGCCTGAACTCTGAGGCAACGTTCTGTGATTTCTTTAAGTGAACTTCAGGAATAGTTCTCTGGGCTTCTTGGAGGACATTCAAAGCTCTTCTTTGGATGTTTCTGCCTTGTGTTCAATTCTCTGTCAAGATGATCCCACACTGCTTCCATAATGTTTAGTTCCAGGCTCTGGGGAGACCAGTCCATGACTGATGGTGTTCCATGGGGTTTTTTCTATTCTGGTATCCTTTTACTGCATTGGTAGTATGTCTGGGATCATGGCTATGCTGAAAAATAAAGCCATTGTCAATCTGAAGTTTTCTAGGTGGTGTTGCACGGTGGATCAAGCTCTGATGGTACTTTTCTGTGTTTATAATTCCATCAATTTTACAAGATCTTGAACACCACTGGCTGAAATGCAGCCTGAAACCATGAAAGAGCCTCCACAGTTTTGCAGATGGCTGTAGACACTGTTGGACCTCTCTCCTGACCTCCTCTTATCATATTGACAAAAATTTGACCAATAAATTTCTAATTTGAATTCACCACTCCATCAGTACTAGATGGATCAACTGACGGGTCATAGGTGTCTTTCGAGTCTTGTGCCAGGTTTTTGCTGGATTTTTTTTTTTCCTATTTCTTAAAGACTTTCACATACTGTTTATCTGCTGTAGATTTTTTAAGGCCTGCCACTTCTTCTTTTGTCCCCCACTTATCCTGTTTCCTCAATTTTTTTTTTGAGAACACACTGCACACCATTCTCAGATATGAGATAGTTTTTAGCTAATAGCTCTTTGGGAATCACCTTGTTGGTGCAAAAATACTTTTTTTTTTTCCTTTCAGGCTGTATCTTTGGCATTTTTCATAGTTTCAACTAAGGAAATGGGAATAAATGAGTTTTCGTGACAGGCTGTTGGTAACAAAGTGTCTAAAGATACAATTTAAATTTGTTTCTTTGATATGTTGTCTGTTATGTGCAGACACAACACTGCTTTATCCCTTGAGTTAGGTGCCTTTTTCATACTTGAATGATTCAAAGGTCAGTGTTAAGTGACTTAACAAACAAACAAAAATAAATTCCTTTGAAAAAGGTAAGGACTGGACTGAAAATGAGTTAAGAAGCAGCAAAAAACTTTGAAAGACCTTTAGAAGGCCCAAAGATCTGTTGCTCAAGACTTTTGCACAGTACTGTACATGCAAACCATTTTGCAGCCCACCTTCATCCCACCTTACCTCCAGTGGCCGGCAACTGGAGAACCACAGAGAGGAGCAGGAAGCCAAACAATGATGCCCTTATCCTCTGTCTTACTTTTTATTATGATTTTTTTTTATCTGTTCTTGATCTCCGACGTCTGTGCCTCTTTCTTTGCTCCCTAAATAAACTAGAAGAGCTGAAATCTGACAAAGTCCCGTCCCCCCACCCCCTCCACCCTGCTTCACTGTCTCATCCATCAGTCGCATATTTTACACCGAAGATGATGAATCAGCCTCTTCGGCGGCTTCCTGTGTAAAAGTATAGCAGCAACAACACACACAGACGGGGACACACACACACACATTGCAGTCCTTTCAATGTGAAGGTGGGGAATTGCAATTTGAGACATTGCTTAAACAGATCAGTGTGTCCAGTTTATATTGTGTGTGTGTGTGTGTGTGTGTGTGTGTGTGTGTGTGTGTGTGTGTGTGTGAGA
>JASGAU010356164.1:0-16592 GCA_030220045.1 Australoheros facetus | reverse complement strand
ATGCGTAACATGGCGTATATGAGACACGTATCCTATGTGTGTTCTGCAGGCTTGAAACAGCCTGCAGGTAACTACAACTTCCTTTGTGAGAAATATCACCGTGTTTCCGTTTTAAATATAAAAACAACAGTGTAATATATACACAAAACATTTTATAAAAACATACAAACAGAAGATATGATAATTCATAATAAACAGAACGGAATTTATACTGTAACTCCAACAGTAGCAACTCCTAAGGTCTCAAGGGGCAGCACATGGAGATAGGCTGGAGAGGTGCAGAGAGCAGTTGATTGCTAGGTTTTGTCCTGTGAGAACTATTAATAAACTATAAATAAGTGCACTTCCTGCACCTCTAAGCCAGTTCCATTTTGCAGGCACATTAATGAAGATTTGACCGGCCATTTCAAAGAACACTTTTGATCTACTGAGAGTCCTTTCCAAGTGTGTGGTTACTAGTAATGGCCATGAGGCTGTAGCTCCTAACTGGATTTTATACAACATAATAATGCTGCTGAAGAGTGATTTTTAGATGCGCGTGATCTCTCCACTCAAGGTTGTTAACTTTGATAGATGATTTTCCTGCTTTATTCTGTGTGTGTGTGTGTGTGTGCGCGTGCTGTGTTAACTGTTTTCATGCTTTATTCTGTGTGTGTGTGCGCTGTTAACTTTGATAGATGATTTTCCTGCTTTATTCTTTGTGGGTGTGTGTGTGTTAACTATTTTCCTGCTTTATTCTGTGTGTGTGTTTGTGTGTGTATGTAGACTCTTGCCAAAATGACTCCCTCAGTGACCAGGAGGATCACAGACCGGGCTTCTCGATGCCCTCCATATCATCATCATCATCCTTTGATGCCCAAGAAACTGATGCCCCTACAGAGACCGCCTCCAATTTTGCTATGTACAACAGTGTGTCACAGAAGCTCATGGTAATGTACCAAAAACCTCTAAGCTGAGGTGTTTGATAGTTTGTATGTAATTATATGATTATTACAAAGTATTTCCAGGAAACAAAGAGTGGCCCTCTGTATTTATTTACCTGCTTGTTGTTTGCTGCCTCTTACACTTTCAGGCCAAAATGGGCTTCAGGGAGGGTGAAGGTTTGGGGAAGTTTGGCCAGGGGCGCAAGGAGATCGTGGAGGCTTCTACTCAGCGAGGGAGAAGAGGTCTGGGTCTCACACTGCAGGGTTTCCAGGGAGAGCTTAATGTTGACTGGCGCGATGAACCCGAGGTAAGCAGCAGTCCTTATTGCCATTTGTTCTTGTCAAAAGTGTTTTCTAATCTTTAGGTTTGAAATAGTACATGTGAAGAATCAAGCAACTGTTACTTAATCTCTGGGGTTTTTTTCTGTCTACCTGTTTGTTTGCACAGCCCAGTGCCGTGGAGAAGGTTGAATGGTTCCCAGAATGCACCACGGAGATCCCAGATGCAGACGAGCTTAGGGACTGGATGAACCTGGGACCGGTAAGTGCAAAAACTTAGATGCTCAAGAGATATGCAGCACATAAGATCCAGTGCATCCTCTTTGCTATATACTTATTTAATTCCTGATTTTGACTCTGAACAGAGAAAACTTAAGATTGAAGATGAGACAGAGTTTTGCACAGAAGATCTTTTGCACACTCTTCTACGATGCAAGGTGGGTTACATCATGAATTCACTTCTGTTTAATTTATTCCCACAAGGGAATTGGATGGCTGGCAGGGGTCATAGATGACACAAGTTTATACATATTATTTCTTAGCTGTGTAATCACTGCACCTCTGTGATGTTTAGTCAGTGTTTGATGACCTGGAGGGCGAGGAGATGAGGAGAGCACGGACACGCTCCAACCCTTATGAGACTATTAGAGGAGGTATCTTTCTCAACAGGTCAGTGTTTGGGTAGTAAAATACAGGCAGGACGAGTTCTTTTAATAGTAGTTTGCTGCTATAAGTTTTGATTTAGGTTGTTTTTTTGTATATTTGTTTGCTTGTTTGTTTTTTCTTACTTTTTTCTTACTATTCTGTGGAGTGGCAATCCTTTAAAGATAATGACAAGCTGTATTATGCGCCTTGTGTATTTAGAGCAGCTATGAAAATGGCCAACATAGACCACTGTTTCGACCATATGTTCACCAACCCAAAGGATTCTCAAGGGGTGAGTGGGTCACCTGATAATACAGAATTTTTTGTTGTTGTTGTGTAACAGCACATAGGCCCATATAAACAGATGGCGACATAAAACGTATTTCTCATTATGTAGAGACCTCTGACGAAGGACCGAGAGGGCGAGCTTCTGTACTTTGGTGATGTCTGTGCAGGACCTGGAGGCTTTTCAGAGTATGTGCTGTGGAAAAGACGCTGGCATGCCAAGGGCTTTGGCATGACGCTGAAAGGACCCTGTGACTTCAAACTGGAAGATTTTTATGCGGCCCCGAGTGAGCTGTTCGAGCCTTATTATGGTACGTTTGTAAAACCCACACGTCACACCCAGGGGAGAAGAGGCAGTGATGAATGATGTAGTGAAAGCTTCACCTCTGTGCATCCCAGGTGAGGGAGGGGTGGATGGGGATGGTGACATCACCCGGCCCGAAAACGTGACTGCTTTTCGAAACTTTGTCATGGAGAGCACAGAGAGGAGAGGGCTTCACTTCCTCATGGCAGATGGGGTAAGAGTACTTATGCAGAATAATAGTTCTAGGGATTGCTTTGCTTAAAAGGATTTAAAGCTAATGTAAAGGTGGACAAGCTTCACAAAGGGTTCTTCTGGTTTAATGTTTGAGTATCAGTATGTTCTCTGTTTCACCTAGGGCTTCTCTGTGGAAGGCCAAGAGAACCTTCAGGAGATCCTGTCCAAACAGCTCCTGCTTTGTCAGTTGCTCACTGCTCTTTCTGCACTCAGGACAGGTACGCGTGGTGGTTAATTTGTGCGCCCCCTAGTGTCTCTAATTTTCCTCTTTAACCACCTTCTACTTTTTAGTGCATGTGTGCAGTATGTTTATATTCCCAGATTAAGTCTCACTTTGTCTTCTCCAGGTGGCCATTTTGTTTGTAAGACTTTTGACCTCTTCACTCCCTTCAGTGTGGGTTTGGTGTACCTACTCTACCTCTGCTTTGACAGGATCTCACTCTTCAAACCTGTCACCAGCAGGCCTGCAAACTCTGAGAGGTGAGCCTACGCTGTGATGTGTCTTTATATGTATGTGAAAATGATGAGTGTGCATTTGTGATACACCTACAGATTACAGTACGGGAGCTTTTATGACATTTAAATCCTTTAGATTTTAGATTCCCCCCTCTTTGCAGCTATAACAGCTTCCACTCTTCTGGGAAGGCTTTCTAAAACTGTACAGTTGGCCCAGTGCAGTCAGGCAGGTGACATTTTCCTGGCATTCTCCAAACTCAGACTGCCAGATGGAGAAGCATGATTTAACACTCCACAGAAAACATTTCTACAGAGTCTAATGGTGGCGTGCTCTACACCATAACATCAGATGCTTGCCGTTGTGCTTGGTGATGTAAGGCTTGCATCCAGCTGCAAGGTCATGGAAACCAATACCATGAAGCTCCTGGTGTAGTTTTTGTGCTGATGTTAATTCTAGAGGAGGTTTGGAGCTCTGCAGTTATTGAGTCAGCAGAGCGTTGGTGGTGTTACACACTGTCTCTCAGCTTAGTGTGTAAAAGCTCAGATTGGACGTGTGTGCAAAAGATACAACACGAATGAGGATCCAGGTTTTTAGCAGTGTGCCCACTGGAGGGGGTCTTTTTTTGAAGAAACACAGCTTCGTAAAACTTGTTGTTAAATACCTTTTCATAAACAGTTGAGGGCTTTTTTTTTTTTTAAAGCAAATATATAGTTTATTGTAAACGTTTTTACAGAACACAACCAGAGTGTTTTTCTTTTTATTTAAATTTCTCAGTGCAGAATGAAAACTACAAGATGACAACACTGGAATATGCAGCGCTTATGGTGGTGCTCCATGGACACAGGACGTGACATTAAGGCATATTTGACCCACTGACCCATTCATCCTCAGTGGTGCTATTTAACATAGTGTGGCAGAACAAATGGTATAAGTAAAAAAATATATTTTTGATTAGTTCATAGGTTTAACACTTTTTCTGCTTGTAGATTTTGACATTTTTTTTGTTTTTTTTCTAGTATCTATAATCACCATTTGGTCAGGATTACTTTAGTCAAAAGAGGATTTTTATTTCCATCCATACTAGTTGATATTTGGCAGCATGGTCCAGATCTGGGACCTACATGTGCATATGTGTAAAGCTGGAGGTACAACCAGCAGTATTAACCGCCGTACAGAACAGAGCAGCCATCAGTGGCAACAGATGTGACTCGGATTATGTCTTCATTAAGTTACACAGAGCATGAAAAGAGGACAGGGGTGGAGGTGAACCATTTGGATGTGTAGAAGAGTATCGGCTGAGTTACCAGCTGATGTGGGCTGGCACTAAGATTAGATCTGTTGCAGCTGTTTTTAATTTCATGGCCTGCCTGATAAGGCAGAAAAGTGACAGCGACAGCATATAAAAGAAAATGAAACAAAGGTTTTTTGGTTTTTTTGTATGTTTGTTTTGCGATAGAGCCCATTTAGGATTTATATTTTGATAACAGAATTGGAACAGCCATTTTCGTTTATCTACGTGAGGCTTTAGACCTTTTCTCACACTGTCATCCACAGGTACATTGTGTGCCGTGGCCTGAAACCCGGCTCAGATGCAGTCAGGGAATACATGTTCAGAGTCAACCTGAAACTGAACCAGCTGAGGAACACGGACAGAGATGTTACAGATGTGGTTCCACTGAGTATCATTAAGGAAGACACCGACTTCTACCAGTTTATGGTCAACTCCAATGAGAGGTAGAAACACTCAGTATTCACACAGGCTTTAATCACTGCTCAGCAAATATAGCGACTGACAAAAGATTGTGTTTGTTGCTTCAGCCTCTCCGCAGTCCAAATCAAGGCCTTGGCCAAGATCCACGCTTTTGTTGTAGACTCGTGAGTAGCTACTGCTGAACATTTATCTTTGCTGCAGTATAACCACATGTGTGACGTAGTGTTTATGTCTGAAACTGACTGTGTTACACTGTCCCTAGGAACCTCTCAGAGCCAAAGCAAGCTGACATCAGGAAGGAGTGTTTGAAGCTCTGGGGGGTGAGTAGAGAAGCTGGTACTGAACTGAAAGGGTATTTAAAACGAATGAATAGAAGAAAAATGCAGTATCTTTGAACTTTTTATGTACACTTTATGTTTATTTATGCTAATTTGTAGGTCCCAGACAAAGCCAGAGTCGCTCCTGCTTCCTCAGACCCGAAGTCAAAATTCTATGAACTCATTAAGGTCAGTTAATAAATTTGAGTTTAAAGCAAATCCTACTGGGTACAATACAGTGCTGATAAATGAGCTCTGTCATACAGACTGTAGAAGCTAATTAATAATTAAAAGACATCTTTTTTCATATGAAACAGTGTTATAAATAGGCTCATTAAAGTTCTGAGTTTTTGCTCTTGTTCTGCTTCACATCAGAGTTCAGATGTGGAGTCATTCCAGTCTAAGCCAACTGCTCTGAACTCCAGCACACTCGAAAAGTTGCGCCATGTCCTGGACCACAGGTGCATTGTGGGAGGTGGAGAGCAGATCTTTCTTCTAGCACTGGGGGTGAGTGGTGTGAAGAAGTGAAGGTCTTAAGTTTGTGGTCTGACACAGAAAACAAAACATGATGACTACTGACATGTGAAGCTGTTATTAATAATAAGGCATGCCTGAAGGTCAGTAGTGAATTCCTGTTAATGTGTTGGATGGCGGAAAAATGGACAGGTGAAAATGTGACTCTAACCCTAACGCATCAGGTCAAGAGTGCAAGCAAGATTGTGCTTTTATGGGGTTTTTTTGTTTGTTTTTAACCTTTGTGCAATTGTGCACTCCAGCGTCCGGCTGTAAACATGGAATACAATTGTAATGTCCTGAGGCATCAGAGCTAGGAGATTTAGTGGAACTTAAACTGTTGGTTCCATTGTTTCATGTTCTGGTGCTCAGTGCATTGAAAAGGTAAGAGCTCTTCTGCAGTATCAGCACAGCCTCTGCTCATCACCCACTACTGTATACTTGTGAGATTTGCCTTTTTCTGACTTTTCCCATTTCCCCAAGAAATTTAAATTTCAAGTTAAAGGTAAAGATTTGCCATTCTTATGTAATGGGGGGATTCATTGTGTCTTGCAGAAGAACAAGTGTGACAGAAATTTCAATCAGATATGGTTTTTGATTTTTATGGGTTGAGTCCAGGAGGTGTTTGCTCATGTCACATATTGAGATGGGGTTTGATGGTTATGCTCAATTCACTGCAGCACAAAACTTGAAGAAGTTAAAGGATCTGCTATTAAAGGCAGAGACTGTAGAGTGCCTTCAGATAGAGTGCTTATTTGAGCTGTTTTGTCAGCACACAAAGAATCAAGAGTGTGTTGGGCAGGAGTAGTCATAAATTCTGTTCTGTTTGGTCTTTTTGTTTTGATTGAACACTGTAACTACCAGAGAGACTTCACTGTCTGTGTCCTCAGTGACTTGTGATCAAACCTGGTTTCATCTCCCCCATCTGTTCCCTCTGTTTTCCGATGACTTTTGCAGAAGTCTCAGATTTACACCTGGGATGGGAAAATGCCTGTGCGCTGGAGGAAAATGGAGAATTTCAAGCTGGAGCTGCCAAGAGATACACTTCTAAGTGTAGAGATTGTCCAAGAGCTGAAGGGCGAGGTGAGAGAATAGAGTCCAAACAGATACAGAATCCGCTCTCTCAAACTCTCTGGCCTCACTTGTATGCTGAGTGTGATCATCTGGGATTGTCAGATTTTCTGTTTTAAGCATTTTTAGTTGTAGGTCTTTTGCTTGTTGTAGTCCTATTTTCCATAATTACCCTAAATCACAAAGTGTGACTTGCCTTATGTCTTAGATGCAGCTGAATGGGATGCTTTTTGAGCTGTGTTACACTCTCCATTTGGTCCTTAGGGCAAAGCTCAGCGTAGAATCAATGCAGTTCATGTAATGGATGCACTTATACTGAACGGCACTGATGTAAGAGATCAACACTTCAACCAGCGGTAAGATATTTTTATTCTCTACCTGTACTGATTTGAGACCCCCACCCCCAAAAAAAAGAAATCTGGACCTGGTTTCTGAAAATATACAATTACATACAATATTACACACTGAACCATAAAAAAACACTAGGCTAATATTTCCTATATGAGTTTTTGTATTGTAATCTTCTCAGATAATCCTTATTGTATCTGCTAAATGATGTTTGTTATGTTTCCAGGGTCCAGATGGCAGAGAAGTTTGTGAAGGCGGTGTCTAAACCCAGCAGGCCAGACATGTACCCCATCAGGTACTCCATCTGCTTTGTCATTTTTGTGCAGTAAATATTTTCTTAGTGAAAGGCAGGAGAATAAGAAGCTGAATTCTCTGCATAACCAAACACTTGGAAATATTAATGTATGCTATCCCACACAGGCAGTAATATGTTAAAATAATGCTGACAAGTACTGTTGTAGTAGCTGTGCTATGTTTAATAGAAACCTGAGCAAAAATATGAAAGAAATCTTATATGTAGTTTGGTAAATTATAAAGATGTGTCTTAATATTTAAAGGAATCATCTGTTTTTCAGAGTGAAGGAGGTTTACAGGCTTGAAGAAATGGATAAAATCTTTGTCAGGTACGAGAAGACACCCGTCCATGTTTATTTACTACTACTGACTGTTAGATTTCTCCTGTTTTTCAAGATCAAGGCTCCTTTTATGTCTCATGTCAGAAAATCTTGTCATTTCCTTCCTCACCCAGACTAGAGATGAAAGTGACAAAGAGCTCAGGAGGCGTCCCTCGTTTGTCCTACACTGGCAGAGATGACAGACACTTCCTTCCCACGGGCCTCTACATCATTAAGACTGTCAATGGTCTGTATGTTTTGATTTGTTTTAACTATGAGCACTAGCAGTCCTGTGAGCAAAATGTTGATGTTTCTAAATAAATAAAAGGATTTGTTTTCTCCTCCACCCTTCAGAGCCGTGGACGATGGCGTACAGCAAAAACTCCAAGATGAAGTTCTTTTATAATAAAATAACCAAGGAGTCGACCTATGCAATGCCACCAAATTCTGCTGCTCCTTTCCAGTATGTACTGTCCTCTTAATTTCTCTCTCTTCTAAATTCCCTACTGTATTAGGAAAAAGTCATGAGTGGTGGTGAGAGAGTAGCTAACAGTACAGCCTTTCCAACTTCTATTGGTAACCGTCATGATCACAGTAATAAAGAATATTTCCTTTTTTTTTCTTGCAGCGTATGCCACTCTGACCGGCTCTTCTGGGCCTGGATGGATGGGGTCATAGTTCATGATTCTCAGACCCGAGTGGACTCTGAGAAACTGTCCAAAGATGAAGTGCTGTACTTCATCCACCAGCATTACCAGCCTTGAAAGACCGAATCGCAGGGCTTCATCAGCTGCAGCCTGTACACAGAGTGCACTAGGTTAAGAAGCCTTGGCAAAGGGTATAATGCGGTTCACTAATCGGACAGTTATTAAAATGACGTTACGGCTGATTGTTTTATGAATCCACTGCTTATTGACCAGTTAAATATCAATAAACTGCTTTATGACCCTTTTCAAAGTTCCTCCATGTTCTCTTGTTATCAGGTTGGAGCTGGAGTTCTACTGCTGAATGAATTCTTTGCTGCTATTTTTAGCAGTGACTGACACTTGATGAACTAGTCTATTTTTCCATCTTTTCCACTGCCTTTGGCTCTTTGAATTTGAATTGTAATGAGTAGCATTGCCTTATAAGACAAGATGGAGACAAAGCTGTTTGCTGTTCTCGTCTCTGCTGCTGAATTGCTGTTCCCGGTGGATTCGATTTCTCCAGTTCCTCATCCATGCTATGCTTGTTTTTGCACACGCCGCATTGATAGATAGGGCTGCTGCATTAAATTGTGAATCCATATCTGTAATCATTCTTACTTGATCTATCACTGCTGTAAGCATGACTGGTCCTCTATAGAAAACACAAGGGTCTGTTTGCCTCATCTTTACAGTAACAGGGTCCCGGGGCTTTCTCTTGCAGATCTGTAGCATGTAAGTCACCCTTTAAGTCATCCTCACCGCCATTTCAACATGCACAAAGAGATGTAGCAGCTCACTGCTATCCACACTTCCTCTGTCATCTGGACCGTGAGTGAAATTTGGAAGATGTCCTCTTAGTTTTTAGGTTGTTTATACCCCAGCTCCTCTTTATAATTGTGCCTCATATCATCCAGTTGTGTCTTTTTTTTTAATGCTGCAAACTGTTTTTCTCGTGTAAATTTAGCTCTCAGTCCCATTGATGTAAATATTAATAATGGAGTAAATAAATGGGAGATGCTGTTCCCACAATATACTTTCAACTGCCTGGTGATATTGGGTGGAGGCTGTAGTCAGAGTAAAGGCTGGATTAAACCATTTAAAGGCTGCTGGTGCTCCCCAATCCCAACCAAGGACAGTGCACACAGCATGTAGCTCAATTACATAAATCTCTAGAAATCATGTAGTCAGAGTGTGGGAACGTTACTTCAGAAATGAAATCATAAAGCTTGCTTATTACAGTATAACAGAGCTACTAATCTGTCCACTTTGCAAATATAAACCACTTTGAATCCATTTCATCTGCTTCTGTGTAAATTAAAGTGAAAACAGGTACAAGATAACCCTCAAAAACAGTGGTTTTGCAAGGGGTGTCCACGGACCTTTGCTCTCTCCTTATCAGTACTGGTAGTGGTGCCTGCAGCCTATTCAGCCCCTCCAGGATGGCACATTCATATATGCCATCGCAAAAGGGTTTGTTGTGTCTCAAGAGAGGTGCGGTGCTGGTCTGTGACCATTGGCCCCACTAAAGGATGTCAGAACCTCATGCTGCCCCTCAAATACTTGAATTTCCTGTGTGTTTGTGACAGTTCAGTCAGTAACGCGCATATGAGTAGCCTCGCTGGTGGTCATTGTGTAGGGCTCTGGCAGTATTCCTCCTGCCCCTCCTTGCACAAAGGACCTGCTGGGTTGATGCCCTTCTATGGCACTGTCCAACACTCCTCATGTAACATGTCTCCTGGTATCTCCGCCACACTGGTGAGACTGCTGAGAATCGCAGCAAACCTTCTTGTGACACCATTTATGGATGTGTCGTCCTTCAGGAGCTGGACTACCTTGTACTTGAATGGGCTGCAGGTTCCATCTCATGCCATCAGTAATGACAAAGACACTAGAGAAAAAAAGCAAAACTAAAGAACTCATTCAGGAGGAATAAGGAGAGTTGTCTGTGGATGCCACCTGGAAATCTGTTCACTTTTGACGGTTGTCTTGTTGCCTCTCCAGTGCACCTGCTGTCACTTTCATTTGCACTAAAGCAGGTGAAAGATTTAAATCCCTGATGTCAAGTTGACTTAGTGTTCTACTGTGGTGACCAAATGTTGCCTTATTTTTTTTCTTTTGTGGTACAAACAAATTTGAAATACAATTATAAATGGTCTGATCCCATGGGTCATTTTCTCACTTTGCAATTACAAGTGAGGTTCTCTATATAGTACTAGTCAGATATATTTACATATGTATTTAGATGAAAACAAAACAATACCCTTTGTTATGTGGAAACGCTCATTTATTGTTGCTGTAAACATTAACTTTCTGAATATTGTCTGCCTGCCTGGCAGCTCATAAAGTCCGGACTCACTTCAATTAACAGTAAACTCTCCTTACAATTACACAGACTTGTACGCATTAAACAAGAGTGTTTGTTTTTTTTTTACCTTCACATTTGAACAGTACAATCCGACTTCACTGAAATATTTACAGGCATGTCGTGCTTTCATTATTTTATATCAAAATAAGCCATCCTAACCACAGATGAGAGTACAAGGGTATTATAGTTAACTAAAAGTAGATTTGAAAAGTAATTCTGTCAACTGAAAAGAAAAAAAAATGGGTGTAGTACTAAAATAAAAGTATACAGAAAAATCAATTAGGCCAATTTGGTCTTCTGTGAGCACATTGGGTATAGGAGGGCTGTCTACATGGCTGTAAGTCAAGTGTTTGTGGTATAATACCTGAGCCAAGACCACCTATTGTATTATGTTTGAAAAGACCAAAACGACTTATAAAAACTAATGGAAGCTTGTTTCCACCAAAAAACAAAGACATTAATCCAAAAGTCAAAATTTCATGTTATGTATCTCAAAGTTTATTTTATTTATTGTATTTTACTTGATTTTATTTATTTATTCCACTGGTGGAAACAAGCTTCCGCAGAAATGGGAAGCCGATCTGGAAATTAACAAATACAAAACTTCATTAACTCTGTTAGTAGTGCAGTAAAAAGAGATCATCTGACACAAAAATGATTGCGGTTGTAAATCACTTGTTGACCTACAGTCTGTCAAACATCTCTCATGAATGATTCATCTTGCGTGAGAAAGAACATTTATGTCACAAGGTAGAAGCTGTCATCAGTTTTTGGCAAGGTAACTTTTTTATCCATTTAAAAACTCATTGAGATTAAAAATGTCTTGCAAAGAGGGCAGCATAAATCACAAAAATATATAAAATAACAGTTCTGTAAAAATATTTTAAGAAATTAGATATTATTAAAAAGCACACAGAAAATGGGAAGTCGGTTTTTGGCACCACATGGGCCGCACGGCCACTCACACACCTGCCAAACTGGTTTAAATCGAGGCTAAAGTTGAACTTTACAGCAACATCCTTGTTTTTACTCAGGGGCGTCTCCTACTGTGACGAGACAACCGCTCCGCCAATCAGATTTCACATTTATGTAACAGGAAGCGACGTTACGAAAACAAGCGCCCCTCAGGGCACACGCCTTGTTTACCCTGACAGTGGTTACCAAACACTCGAATTTACTGGTAATTATGTCTCTTTTTTTAATGTTTATCTTTAATTTTATTATTCTATAAAAAATATATTCTAATTATTTAAACGAAAACCCACCTCCACCGAATAAGAAAAGCGGCGATGCATTTTAGAAAGTTGTATAACCTAAAAGATGCGCAGTGTACTGTTTTACGTTGTGTAAATTTGCAGTGGCTGGAAAGCTGCGCTTGGCTCTGTTTTGTCCTTGGGAGAGGAGATTTGGATCATCAGTCATGCTGAAAGCTATAGGACAAGTTTTGTTCTCATCTGGACTGCAGAATCCAAAATTCACAGCAGAGGAGACAAAGGTAAATTTTCCCCAGTTTATCTCGTAAAACGGAATATTGGACCTTTGGTCTGAGGTAGTCCGCACTGTCACGAGACAAAAGGATGGTGTGCATTAAACTGGTGCTTGAATGTTGAGAAAACCACAGTAAAGTTTGATAAACTATTAACCTTGTGTCATTTGTGCAACAGGGACGTCGGACTTAGTTTCAAATGAAAGTTTTGCATAATTGCGCTTTTTAAAAAAACAAAACAAAAAGAAACTTGCAAATTGAATTTTCAGCTGTTGTGCTGCTGAATGTATCCATTAGGCGTTTGCTGAATATATTCCGGTTAATATTAGGACAAAATATACTTTTATTCCAGATTTGGGATTTTTTTTTTTTTTTTATTTCCAGCAGTTTAAAAAAATAGTTATACAGAACAAACAGTAAATTTGTTCTGTATATCTCAAGCTCAGGAAAATAAAATGCAAAATGAATGGATTTCTTCCTTCAGTTAAACAAATCTAAGACAAAAAAAATACATGCTCACTGATGCTAGAAAATCTTGTCTGATATAGGATTTTAGCTTTTCAGCAGTGCGGGGTCATCTTTGTGGCATTTTTAATTTCGTAAAGTATCAAATGACGGGCGTTAGCCAAGGACACAGATCCCCAGCTATCGAAGCTGGCTATTAGGACATGAAACGTCACCTCTCTGGTGGGGAAGGAGCCTGAGTTAGTGCAGGTTAAGAGATACTGGCTAGATGGCTCACCTCAATACATGGCCTTGGCTCTGGAACCAGTCTCCTGGATAGGGGCTGGAGTTGCCCTCGGTGAGAAGTGGTGAGCTGGGGTGGGTATCCTTGTATCCTACCGGCCTGCTGCCTATATGCGAGAGTTCTCACCACTTCCCTGCGCCTTCGGGCCAGTGAACAGGTCCTGACTGTGTGCAGTTATGCACTAAATGACAGTTCAGAATACCCAGCCTTTTTGGAGTCGCTGGGCGGGGTGCTTGAGAGTGTTCCATGTGGTCCTACTGGGAGACTTCAGTGCTTATGTGGGCAACAACAGTGAGACCTGGAGGGGTGTGATTGTGAGTGGTGTTTTGCTATTGGACTTCTGTGCAAACCACAATTTGTCCATAATGAAGACCATGTTCAAACAAGGATGTGCACATGGCACCAGGACACCTTACGTTGCAGGTAGATAATCAATTCTGTAATCTTATCAAATCTGCAGTCAAATGTTCTGGACACTCGGGTGAAGAGAGGAGCTGAGCTGTCAACCGATCACCACCTGGTAGTGAGGTGGATTATGTGGTTGGGGGTGGGGGTGCTGGACAGAACTGGCGCACCTAAATGTATAGTGAGGGTGCACTGGGAATGCCTGGCAGAGGCCCCAGCCTGGAAGTTCTTCAACTCCCACCTCCGGCAGAACTTCGGCAGCATTCCAAGGGGAGGCTGAGGACATTGAGTCCGAATGGACCATATTTTGCACCTCCATTGTTGAGGCTGCTGCTCTGAGCTGAGGCTGCAGGGTGGTTGGTGCTTGTCGTGGTGGTAATCCCCGATTCTGTTCATAATTTTTATGGACAGAATTTCTAGGCATAGCCAAGTGGTGGAAGGCTTCCGCCTTGGTGGACTCAGAATCTCATCTCTGCTTTTTGCGGATGATGTGGTTCTGTTGGTTTCTTCAGGTGGTGGCCTCCAACTCGCACTGGAGCGGTTTGCAGCTGAGTGTGAAGCGGCAGGTATCTAAGTCTGAGGCCACGGTCCTCAGCCGGAAAAGGGTGGAGTGCCCACTCCGGCTCAGGGATGAGTTGCTGCCCCAAGTGAAGGAGTTTAGGTATCTTGGGGTCTTGCTCAAGAGTCTGGGGTGATGGAAAGCTGCATCGGTCTGTCATGGTGAAGCGAGAGCTGAGCATAAAAGCGAAGCTGTCAATTTACTGGTCAATCTCCCTACCCTCACCTATGGTCATGAGTTCTGGGTAGCGACTGAAGGATCAAGATTGTGGATACAAGTACCAGAAATGAGCTTCCTCCACAGGGTGGCTGGCCTGATGGACCAGATGTTTTCACTTGGCGAAAGGTCTGGAGGTCTACTTGACCACCTGGACTCTTCTACTATGAAGCCATGCTGTTGTAGTAGCGGTTTACGATTGCCTTGCTGAAATATACAAGGCCTTCCACATGGGAGCATATGTTGCTCAAAAACCTGTAAATACCTTTTAGCATTGATTGTGCGAGCTGTGAATTCCATAGGCGCTAATGCACCCCACACCAGCAGAGATTCAGGCTACCTTTGATCATATTATGTTCTGTAGGTGATATTCAAAGTCTTCAGAAACTGGTGAACCTCTGCCCATGAGAAACTCAGCTTCTCTAAGATGCTTTTTTTTATACCCAGTCATATTACTGACCTGTTGCCAATTAACCTAATTTATTGCAAAATGTTCCTCCAGCTAAAAGTGCCACATACGTCTCCAGCCTTTTGTTGCCCCCATCCCAACTTTTTTTTGAGATGTGTTGCTGCCATCAAATTCAAAATGAGCTAATATATTTCTTAAAGTGGTACCTTTATTCATTTCAAACATTTGAAATATTTTCTCTCTTCTGTTGTGAATAAAATATGTGTGTATGATATTTGCAAATCATTCTGTTTTTATTTACACAGTGTTCCAACTTTTCTGGAATTGTGTTTGTATGAAATATTAATATTAAAATAAATATAAACAAAGTTTGAATTGGAGCCTACATTATATTTGGATTGATGTTTGTGGCTTACCTAAAGGAGTCTTCTTTTGTGTGTCAAATGTTTAAAAAAAAACAGTATTTTGGAGCATTTTCACAGCTTTCAGGAATTTTATATGGTGTGTGTGTGTGTGTGTGTGTGTGTGCGCGCGCGTGCGTGCGTGTGTGTGTGTGTTGCAGGGACAGGACTATGAAATCCGTACCTACCATGCCACTAAGTGGGTGAGCACCTCTGTGAGCGGGATGCAGCTGGATGCAGCCATGAGTACTGGCTTCCGCAGACTCTTCAACTACATCCAAGGCAACAATAAAAACAGTGAGTTTCACGTTCCTGTTCTCACCTTTACGCGGGGCAAGCTGCTTTTTATGTTGCTGAGACTGTAACACAAAATAAAAGCCTTAAACAATGGCATTTATTTTGTGGTGTTGTGGCAAATCTGATATAAAACGTATACATCAAATTAGTCATATTTTAATGTTGCAGAATAAATTTACAGAGAACTGTGGTTCCGAGGCATAAAAGAAAGGGGAAGTGAGATAAAGTGCACTTTAGTTCTAGCTCAGCAGTTTACAGCAGCTCCGCTCACTACTTTTGCCTTACTCAGCAGTTTGCAGTAATATTTATGAGAATATATATTGTTTGTGTTGTTTGCTCCTGAGGTCAGCAGCATAAGGAGATTGTGATCTATAAACATGGTGTTTAATCCCCTTTCATCTGCGGCACTTTGTGGTTATGGGCCAACCATCTGTACAGCTATCATTATGCACCAAAGTTTTGATCCACCAGCTGGCAACTGATAGTTTGTTTTAGAAAATTTAACATCTGTGCACCTTACACAAGCTGGTGACATGTCAGACCTGTTATCAGGATTTGTATTTCAGACATGTTTGGCATGTGCAGCTACTCATTTTCTTGCCGGTTCTGCAGCGGCCAAAGTGGAGATGACAGCCCCAGTGACATGCCATGTGAACCCTGGAGCCGGCCCTGCGTGTGAATCTCAGTTCACCGTATCCTTCTACATCCCAGAGGAGCATCAGGCCAATCCGCCGGAGCCGAACGAGGCTGAGGTGTTTATAGAGGACAGGAAGGAGTTGACGGTGTATGTCAGGTAGGGTACAAACTGAGGCACCAGCTTAGACTTTGGATTGTTTATTGTGTGACCAGCCAAACAAACACAGACTATGGCAGGCCGTTTTAACATAAAATCCGTTTGTCTGACTATCCGTAATTACATTTCAGATATCTAAAAACTGCATTTTGACTAGACAAAACTACATTTTGACCATCCAGAATGGTAATTTAAGATATCCGCAATTACATTGTGATTAGTAAGAATAATAATTCAAGATATCTTCAATTACATTTTGATGAGTCAAAATTCCTTTCAAGATATCTCAAATGACGTCACCGGATTCGTCATTTGACATGTCACACATCCGTAATTACAATTTAAGATATCTAAAACGTAATTATGACTAGTCAAAATCATGTTTTAGATATCTGAATTTAACGATTGCGTGAAGGCCCCTTGTGTTGTACTGAGCTGTCCAAACAATTGCCTGTGTAGAATTTCAGGTGGCTGCAATGGCACTGGCCTTTATGGACAAAATTGTAATAAAATGCAACAATACAGA
>JASGAU010356163.1:0-17674 GCA_030220045.1 Australoheros facetus | reverse complement strand
CACACACACACACACACACACACACACACACACACACACACACACACACACACACACACACACACACACACACACACACACACACACACACACAGTGCTGTGCCAGAGGGAGACTGCCATGACAGCAACATACTTAGTTTGCTATTTCTGCCCCTGTCACACAGTCACCCGGGGTGCAGGGTAATGGGCTTTTGACTCACAGCCAAATTGGACCATCTCTTGAGGTAGTGTGCGTGTTTGTTGTATAGACAGTATGTATGTGTGACCTCATGTGTACCCATGAGGATTATTGTAGTTTAATGAATTCTCAAATTGTGGCCCCAATAAGTGTTTTACAACTAAATTGATTAAAAAAGCACCTTATAAAACCTCTGCAGCTTAACAGGGTTACAAAAGCACAGCAGCTTAAGATGCTCTTCAGAGATAAAGTAGTACCTCCTACCCACTTCTACAAGGCTAAAAGCATCTTAAGGAGACGCACTTGCAGCACGACCTGCATCACGCATGGTTCATTTGGAGTTTTTATTGTTCAGGTCATTCTTTGTAGCTTATTAATGCCTACTCTTTTATCGTGGCCTGTGTTGGTATGTATTAGGTGGGATTTCTAGTCAAACGAGTATTGCTTCACTTACAAAACTTACAAAACAAACTAACTCAGGCAAAAAAAAATATTTAATGGTGTTTGATGTGAGTTCAACTTTATATGAAAAGCTGCAAATGTGATTTGATGAATTACAGTAAAAAAAAAATTCTATTCTTCTTACAATACAAACATAAAGTATTGACCCACCTGTCATTTCTTTATATTTTGCTAAATGAGATGTATTTATTGAAATGTTAAAATATAAATGGAACTACGGTAATTTAAGGGGAAAACAATATCATTATTTGGTATGACCGCCTTCATTCTTCATCACAGTCTGAGCTTTCTTGGCAATTCTTGAAGTAGTCTTCAGGGTGATCATTGTTGAAAATGCTGAGAAATGAAGCCGCTGTCATTTTCCAAATCGTATTGCACGGTGGATCAAAATCTGACAGCAATTTTCTGCATTCATAATTACATCAATTTGGACAAGATCCCCAATACCGCTGGCTGAAGTACAGCCCCAAAGTATGACAGAGCCTCTGCAGTCTTTTACAAGTGGCTGTAGACACTCACTGTTGTACCTCTTTTCTGACAGTGAAATCTACCATTAACCAGGACACTGAGCTTAGGGAGGTCAAAAGAGCAGAGCTGGGTGCGATGAAAATGTCCCTATGAAACGTCCCTATCAATGACACACACACACACACACACACACACACACACACACACACACACACACACACACACACACACACATACAAATACACACACAGAGCGACAGATGGCAAAGCGTTGATAAGTGGTCACCTATCACATGGATGGGTGAATATGCAGTGGAGCAGATGATGGATTGATTTGCAGGTGGTTTTATCGTTCACACTTTATCATCTTATATCTTTTCATTGACCAAAATCTATCTGATTTTTGAAGCGCGCTTATATCTAAAAAAAAAAAAAAAGTCTGTATTCAGATAGAAATGGTCAGGGGAGTCAGGGCTCTGAATAAAGGATGGACCCTTCTAAGGGCACAAAATCTTTAAGGATATTTCAGTTATATGTAAAGCCTCGACTGATAAAATCTGTAACTGTGCTCTTCCACAGCACGTTAAATTAAAACTGTTTTTCTTTGCTGTGTAAAGGTCCTGTCTCTGTGTAGATCTTTTACACTAAAAGCATACTAAGAATAAGGAAGTTTCTGAAGCTTGAAAAAAGGGGACTGGACTTCTTTTTGTTTTTGTTTTTTCAAGCTTCAGAGACTACTATGACCCGAATGACTGAGAACCTACACAGACATACTAAGGAAGTTATTATGCAGATGAAATGATGCAGAAAAACATTGACCTATAAACTTGCTTTATTTCCAATACATGTCAAAGTGGGAATAAAAAGGACCTTTTTTGACTTGGTGAAATGATAAATATGCCAGGCGGAGGGTGAACAGCTTCAGTTCCCCTTAATGACCAATTTTATGTGAATATTTAGCTAAGCTGTAGCAGCCAGTAAGTTTTGTAAATGCTCTATAACAATTCAATTTAATCCAGTTTATTAATATAGCACCATTTCACAATAACAGTTATCTCACGGTTTTATATTGTAAAGACCCTTCTGTATTAGAGAGAGAACCACAATGAGCTAACAATCCCCTCTGAGGGTGATGGTGGGGAAAAAGAACTCCCTATTAGCAGAAGGAAACCTAAAACAGAGCCAGACTCAGGGAGAGGCAGCTGCTGTGATTGGTTGGGAGGGGAGAGGAGGGGAAAGAGAATAAAAGAAAAGCACAGAAGATGAGCACAAAGTGACAAAGAAAATGAAATCAAAGTTATGAAATTGTATTTTTCTTAAACTTACTAATTGTGTTATTATTAATAAGTTTTCACAACTGTATTTCTGCATTTTTGCACATGGTCATGAAAACTGTGGAAAAAATTAGGCTCACAAACATTTCTGGGTCTGCAGCATGCCTTTCCGATACATTTTAAGAAAAACTAGCCGTTAGTATGACAAGTGAGGCTCTTTGCTTCACTTCTCAGCTTTGAAATATGAAATGCTGCCATGTACCCATGTACATTTTGTACACTACACACTACATACAAGTATCTGTCAACAGTGAAAATATTGTGTAGAATAGGGTTAATTTAAACAATCTCTTATGAGATGCCCATAAACTTTTTTGATAGAAACTAAAATAGACCATATTAATATGTATAGTGTAGGCAGACAAGATAAGATAAATCACTTTATTAGCCCCACGATGTGGAAATTCAGCATTTTGGTTGGTGTACAGTGGCCACTTTGAGGTCCCTTTTTTTTTTTTTAAAATCTGCTGAGAGCACCCATGATTCTTTTTTATGTTTTTTAATACCATCCATAGACAGAACATGGAGGGACTTCATGTGGTGCTGTTGCATATCTGCATGAAACACCATTATCATGTATATAATCAGATTTGGAGATGGTGATTTCCTAAGTTGTGCTGATTTCATGCTGCTGTTATCTGGAACTACTCTTAATCGCCATATTATCACAAACAGATTGCTTGTAATTGCCAGCTTGACCCCATTCAATAGCAGACTGATTGCAGACTGCCTTTGTCTTCTTGCCATTGCTCCAAATTCACTTTGAAGATGGCAACTGACTGCAAGTCATCACGCACCTGTTCCTCATTTTCAAACTAATCATTTCAAATCACATCACCTTGAAATTATTTTTCATGCTATTGCTTAAAGTCACCCAAATGTATTGACATGCCATAGTCTCTGGTCACTACAGTGTTGATTGTCCATTACAAAGCAACAACTTTCTTCATTTTATTAGTAATTTTGTCACTTTGATTTGGCTCTCTTTTTTCCTTTCATTCAAAATTAAACAGATTCAAAATAAATAGATTCAATTTCATTCACTTCAGCATTGACCTGAGTTACAACTATGCTTGTTTTTAGCAACCCTGTATAGAGTATGGTAATAGATATGATAAAAGGCAAGAATAATAAAAATAGGTCCCCCATAGACATTTCAGGTACTGCAACCAGGCTGTTCTGTCCCAGACCTTTTCCCCCTGTTATCAGAAAACCTCATAGAGGGGATGAACATTTGCCTTGGTACTGCAGAGGATAGTTTTTAGAACAAAATAAGGGAGAGCTTTGTAGAAAGAAAACAAATCAGTGAGGTTCGGTGGAGGGTTTTGTGTCTCAAGATAATGGCTGCTTCTCTTTGTTTTTCAAATCCTTTTCTCCTTTTCATCTCTTTTCCTTGCTCTCATTCAGCCATCAGCTGTTTATCTCCTAATTCCTCTTTCACTGCTGCCTTCCCCCATGATGCATTCTCATTTCTCACAAACAAAATCAGAACCCATGTGTTTTTAATCTGGTACTAATTCCAAACAAGGAATAATATTCTCTGTGCTACACCTCAGTTCAAGTGCTGTCATGAGTAATAAAATGATAAAATTTATTTAAGAGTGCCATCACCCTGCCATTAAGCCCTCTTCTGTTTTATTCAGTGGATACTACACACTGTTAACAGTCACAGCGGCAAAGATGCTCATCATTATGTCTCCTTAATCTGTTACACATGTAAATGAAGGTGCCCTGGAGTTATATAATGCTTCCGTCCGTAAAGGGCATCACAGGACCCACACAAACAACCCCCACTATTTCTGCCTTTCAAAGCTGTAGCCCAGGATCCCTTCAAAGGCACTTTGAAGGGATCCTGATTACCAGGCTGCCTATAACTAGCATCTAACCACAGTCCTTTCAATGCACATGCCAAAGAAACCTCGGCACTCACATCAAATCTCATATCATATCGAATCAAGAAACAAATGTTGGTCCATGTAAATGTATTTGTGAACTTCCTTAATCTCCCATGTGTTCACTCTAAGTGAAGAGAAGAATTTAATGTATGAATGTAACTCATATGGACTTGTTGGACTGTACAGCAGCACAAGAGTCCTCTGCACTGGGAGAATTGTAGGACAGAGACTTTCACACCCTCATGTTCCATTCTCGTCCTGATGAGTGTGAATCAGACAGCTCTACTGTAGCACAATGCACAGCAGCAGGAAAAGAAAGAGGGTGGAAGTACAGTACAGCGGAATAATGAGACTAACAAGAGAAGGAGATGGTACAGGCATTAAAGTGAAAGAAAAAAGAAAGGGAAAGCTGTGTGTGTGTGTGTGTGTGTGTGTGTGTGNGAGAGAGAGAGAGAGAGAGAGAGAGAGAGAGAGAGATTAAAGTACATGAGCAAGATCTTTTGTTGGAGGTGGATTGCTAGTATTAGAGCTCCAGCTCGCCACTGCTGCTGGCAAGGTCTACATCAGACCACCTGTTTAATGTGCAGTGGCAGTCAACATGCTCTGTACTGATCCATTTAAACTGAACTTAGGTCAGTTGCGGGCCTGTCTCTGCCTGATCTACATGGCGTACACAATGCCTAAATCTAACTACATGATCCATTATTGGATTTCAGAAAGGCACAACCTCTTGGGCTTATTCACAGCGATGTCAGAGGTCACCTCCTGATAGGCACTCCTGGGACATCCAGTCTGTATTACTGTACCACATTCTAAGTGAAGCCAAATGCAATCTTCATTTACATGAAGGGTAGTTAAACAGATTTATAGCTGCTCTCCAGTTAAATTGGAAAACACTCCATTTACATATTTATTCAGCACCACTAATGTGTTACATGTAAAGAGTGATGCATAACTGGCTCAGTGGTAGTCTGAATTAGTTACAGCTGTACAGATGCAGCTATGCTGTTGGTCACAATCATTTGTTACTCTAATGTTAATTATTGCTTTGTGTTTGCATTTTTTATCCTCCTGTGCAATGTAAAGTGGGAGGATATTGTTTTATGTTAATCAAAGTTCTAGTTGAGTTTTAATAAATAAGAACCCCCCTCAAGTGTGAATATCCAATCACATCGCAGCAACTTTAAGTAGACAGCGTAGTTTTTTTTTTTTGAGCTCTGGAATATTTAAAACAATGTGCATGTATTTTCAGACTGATAATCCAGTGACTCTAAAGATAATATAATGATTTTGGTGGGATGAGTTTTTTTAAGCCTTGACAAAAAAAGTGCACAGTTGGGCAGTCGATGATCAAACCGAAGGTGTGACTGTATGCTCAGCTAAGTAGCTGACTGTTTACTGTAGAAGAGAGAACTGTCCAGGCCAAATAGCATCAATAACCAGCTACATTTAACTCAGACAGTGTAAAAAAGCTTCGTCCACAACAGTACATTTTTTTTCTTGTACAACATTATGGCAACAACCAAATAGTAATATTAAATTATCAAAAGTACACATCAGAAAATATACTGAATAAAAATCAATGTTTTTTTTTTATCAATTATTTTAGATCACATAAACTGTTTACCTGTTATTTTGTCCAAAATCCAGTTTGTATTGCTGTGAAGCTGAGCTCAGCAGTTACATAGCTTGAGGGAAGACGCTCCTCCTAAGTCTCTACTGTGAGCAGATACTCTAGTAGGCTTGCCAGGTGGCAGGAATATAAAGTGTCTGTGGTTTGGGTGAAATGCATCCTTGATGATACCTTTTGCTCAACCTAGACAGCATTTGTGGTAAATGTCTTCATAGGAATGATGATTTGTAGAGCATCCACTAATAGTACATGCACTAACTAGCCACTGGCGATGGTACATCAAAGTTTAGGGGAACATTAAGTGAATGCATTCTGCTTTGTGATTGCTTCTCAAGAACTCCATGTGCAAATGGCTTTCTGAACTGACACTTTCCTGCCAAGTTTATGGATGCAGTTTGCAAATCTTGATTATATCACGTTCAGAGCAGCGCAGTGGTTTATGCATTTCCCTAACATGGGATAGGCCCCTGGTTTGAAAGCAGGCGGAGACTCCAATCCNACACACACACACACACACACGGAGGAAGGGATCCCGGACGAGCCCCCACAAACCATACACGCAGCCGTAATAGTCAGGAATACGTGTTTCTTCGACACAGCCGTTAATTTGTAACCATTATGATGAAAGTGCTCATCTCAAGGTGTTAGTTAGCTCAGTGCATCATTGTTAGCTTAAGTAGCTTTTCAGCTAGTTTCTGAAATATGCAGATAACTATTAACTGAAAATAATGGGCTTGGGTTTTCTCTGCCTTTGTCTAAAATGAAGGGCATATGATTAATGTACATAAGTAAATGTTCCAGTGTAATTTGTGTATGTACTGTTAAAAACAACAACACAACAACAACAACTAGTACAAGGTAAGCTAGCAAATATAAAGCCGTAAATATCCACCACTGAGCTTTTTGTTTTGCGTGCTGTCATTTATTGGTCCAGAGTTTTCTTTTCTTTTATCTGTGCATTTTCTTCTGTGGTGCTATTTTTCTGTCTCTTGCTGTGTATCCATCATGTGTATCTGGACAGGATATTTATCTCCTGCTGCTTTGCCTGCACACCAAAAACCCATGAGAAATGTAGCTATTCTACACATACAACCTTTGATAGGTTAGGATTTATGGTTCAAAAGGCGTTTTCTCTCAGAGGCTGACAAAAATAACCAAACAAAATAGAGAATTTTATCAAAGGGGACAATGTCACAAAAGCATTTTCATAGACTAAACATCGTCTGAAAAGACTCCCTGAAAAAGTTACTTGTACCATCTGAGGTCATTACACCAGCTCTGCAGTTTTTGGATGTTTATGCTACTTTCAGCTTACTGCAGATTCATAATGTTCTCAAGAATGGGTGGGGACCCGTGTTGATACATCAATAACTAAACTGCTGGCTAATTTGATTTTGCCAATTGGTGCACTTTCTCACAGCACAGTAAGAGATGCTTGCATTTTTTAATAGAGTACAGTGGAGTATCTTAAACAGCTTTTACCAAGAGTAAAATGAACAAGGACAGTTCAATTATTCATTCAGTTCAATTAACAAGGTTAGATCAACCCTGGTCTTGATTAGCATGGGACATTCAAATGAATAACACCAGTAATTTTGTGCAAGGAAAGCAATATCTGTTTGAAAGAATGATCCACTCATACCTTAGTTGGTAATCCAGACAGAGTAGCTCCACAATCAAGATGATTGAGCAGATGAAGCACTACCCTCACATCTCTTTCTCTCTCATTCACAAAAACAGACACACAGCCCAATCCTGTAATCATCTAAAGTTGTTGCCAGGGCAGTGTGTGAGATTATTCATTAAAGCTGTGTAGCTGCTATGGCTTCAGGCATGTTTGAAAGATAGATCCTTTGCCGGTCTATCTTTCCATCTACTTTAGTGCTTACACACACTGTCTATGACACATCAAATACCCCCTGGACATGAATAATTAGTTTAGCAAATACCAAGCTTTTGTAATAATGTACTGTACATAACAAAAGAGGCTGCTACATGCAGAGCAGCCTGCTTTAGAACTTAACCTGAGATGATATCCATGCAAGAGAAAATGTTTCTTTACCATCTCCTCCATTCATTGGTGCTAAGTGACATTTTCTAATTTCAAACCTGTGTTTTACAGCAGCCTTAAAAAGGGACCATAAGTGAGGCTAAAGAAAAAAAAATGCACAGATATCTATGATAAGTATCAAAGAATGAGATTCAAATTCAGATAGTTTTCTTGTTTTTATGGCAAAACCTATTTTCTGCATGAAATTTATAATTTACATACCAGCAATTTAATGTTCCATCAGTTACTTTGCAGAAGTAGGTACAGCGTGAGTAACTTTTACTGTGTTATTATGTGCTTGAGTACATGTTTCAATAAAATACTTTTGCTGCTTCTTTAAACACATTTTTAAATATAGATAATGCATGTCTTGTGAAGACAATGTTGGGCAGGTGATCTCAGGTCTCACATAGTCTGCGTCAGTCATGGCATTTGATAGTAGAATGACGTATTAAAAATGCAAGGAAAACATCATTTAAGCCAACCATCCTTGACCTCTTTCAAATCGGCGCAGCTCAGTCTGAGAGAACACAGCTGGGAGGTGTGATTATGAATACTCAGTCTACAGCAAGGTCATGGAAACTACTCACAAAGAACATATTGTATAGTATTTTGTAAGTGTCTTAGTCAGGTGTTGGGCCACCACTACGAGAACAGCTTCAGTACAACTCAGCATTGATTCTTGAAGTCCCTGGAATGCTACGGGAGGATTTTGACCATGTTTCACATGTTGGTCCAAAATCTCCCATAAATATTTGGTTGGGCTGAGGTCATCTGCTGGAGTTCTGTGGTTGATTGCAATTCTTCAATCCTGACTGTTCTTCACAGTTTCTGTAGCAAAAGCTGTGAAATTTTTTTATAGGTGCCTCCTATTCAGATTATTAAAATAATTAATGATTGATTAGTAACTGTAATGTGACTATTGGATTTAGTAATGTGTTTTACATGACAAATGTCATGTAATTACAGTAATTCATTACTTCCATCCCGAGGCATGTCTTTGGACTGTGGGAAACCCGGCGTAAACCCACGCAGAGGAGAGAACACACAAACTCCACACAAAAAGCCTCAGGCACGGTGGATTCGAACATGGACCTTCTTGCTGTGAGGCCGTGGTGCTATGTTGGGTGTCTTTTTAAAAAAAAAAAACCTCTCTAATGTACACTGGCTTTTTGCAGGAGAAGTGTAATGCTGTGTTTCCTAATGCTTTGCAGCTGAAAGCTTTTATCTTGAACCGGAGAAACTAAATTTGTTCAATTTATTTCATAGCGGAGGCAGGATTTTGTGTAGCTAGTGAGGCATCAGGACTCAAGGCTGACTCTACTTAAAATCTGAGGGCAAAAGTTTGGTGTTTTCTTTGGAGAAAACTCTCCAGACAGGTACCTCATCAGCCGTCTCTCTTTAAAACGAGAAGTTTGAAGGCCATGGATTTACCGGTAAAGCGGAGCAGAATAGGTTGCGTGGTAATAAACAGAGGTTGTGCTGCTTGAGGATATCTTTTTTTTCCTTTTACTTTCTTGTCCCAGTGTACCACATTTAGAAATCCAGAGACAGCAAGGGAATAAAAGAAGAAGAGCAACAGCTAAAATAATATTTTCCTTATCATTTACCCTGACAGTTCAACAGTCTAGGAAATATCTGTGCAACCACAAGAGACAGTTCTGTCTGATCTTTTCTCAGAGAACGATTAAGATGTCATATCTTGAGACACTCTACTTGATTTGGCAATGTTGTGAGGTATATTTATTTGCTATTGGCTGCATATTGTAATTGTACTTCAGTGGTTGTTAACGTGTGTTTTTGTCAGTTTAGTTTTGTGAAAAAAAGGTCGAGCGATCAGCGCTAGAATAGATGACATGCTAACAGGACAGTACAGAACTGTGAATGTAGTGATTAACAGGAGGAGTGCAGTGATGAGCACTGACATGTTACAGAAGATAAAAAAATGAGAGGAAAGCTAAAAAACAGATAATGATGAAGTTATGACTTTAATAAAGCTATCAGAAGATGGATTTTCATAACTGACAAGGGTGTGAACTGTCCCCCATTTATGATGCAGTCCTGAGCTGTCTTCCCAGGTGTCTCAACCTCCACTCACACCTTTCTTCAGGTGACCTCAGTAGGTCACTTGATAGAGTGGGACAGAGTCTCATAGGCGTTTCACCCAAAGCTATTGATTGTAATGATCCACACTTTTTTTCACACCTTGGTGCATGTGATTATGCACATGAACAATAGTGGGTCAACAAACACCTCCAGTGGAACAATCCCCACTGGGGTTTAAATACCTGGGTCTCTCCACATTTAAAACTGAAGGCTTTTGGATGAGAGATGAAACGTCTTCAAGAAACCTAAAGAAGGTCCATCTTTTTTTTTTTTTTCAAGCTCTAGAGACCAAAAGAGATAGAAACTGCTTGTCTTTTCCTTTGTAGTATAATTTATTTCATTTCCTGTACAACACTGCACTCATTGCTTAAAAAATACATTGGTACTCAAATTTATGCCATAATTCAGAAGAATTACAGGGTAATTATTCGGATTATCCGCTGTATTATTAAATCCTACCTTGACAAGATACAATTTGGAAGATTAATTGTCACTGGAACATTTTCTATGAATTGCCAACATGCTTTTAGGAATAATGTTGTCAGAATATTGGGTGTTCATTAGTTTCCTTAAGAAATATAGCCATAGTCCTTTTTTATAGCCTTGTACCTTTAAGAATGAAGTCTACAGTATTTTGATTGATTCTGCACTGCACAGTTAATTCACTGCCTTGGGTCTCTGGGAGCTGTGGGGGGTTAAAGAATCTGGGGTTATTGACTTAGAAAGTAGGGTGCTTAACAGACTTCAGGAGCCTGTTCCTTGTCTTTGCTTGAGGCTAGCAGCCTAAGGCTGCATTAGCTGCTACTAGAATAATAACCCAAATCTCCAGCTGAAGACGTTACGTTGTGGGTATTGAAGACACAAGATTTTGACAAGGACACAGAACACATTAGATAAAAATGATGGTTGAGCATCATGAGGCTACAATTTTCCTTTAACTTTGCTTTCCTGTAACAGGTGTTTGAGCACTGCTGATATTATTCGAGTGTTATAAATAATGATGAACAAGGACAAATTAGAAATGGGCATTTTGTACAAAAGTATAAGGAGGGGATTAGTGTGGAATCACTAGTCATGACTCGGAATTTTTTAACCTCTGGTTGATCGGAAAAAAACAAGAAGAAGAAATCAAGACATAATAAGACCAATGTGAAAATAAAATGTAGATTTTATCTTTTCATGAAGGTTAAAATAATGTCACAAGGATTTCCTCCAGAACAAATGAAGTGTTCTGTATTTGCAATACATGTTAAAATCACATATGTTACCATAAAAATTCTACAGCTTCTCTATTTTGGAACAATAACTTGACTAATCAAATCTTATCTTTATTGCCAAGTGCCAAGATCTTCAAATCACAAACGTAGTTGCATGATCTGGAGTTTTGCTGTATTTCCCAATGTTGACATTTTTGCCTATCTTTAGGGGTGCTTTTTGTTTACTGTGTTATCATGTAACATCCCCTGTGATGCTGATTCACAGGAAACTGAGTCATTTACTTTAGCTTCACTGAAGTGGAGTGTGTCTTTGTTGTGACCTGTTTCCAGCGTACCTCTGCTGTCTGAGCCAGCAGAGGTACTGAGCCTGCAACATTCTGCAGATAGTGATCTAACTAAATCCGTTTTCTTTGCAATGTACCAAGTCATTGTGTTATTCCAATTATTGAGGTGTTATCAGCAAACTCGGCAACTGAGTTCTGTCCCTTTGAGGGACTTGGATGTAAAATGTGAGGAAAAGAGGGTTGAGCACTTGTCTTAGGCAGAGGTTTGTCTAGCTAACCATGGCCTGTTTGTGAGGAAGTCCAATATCATTTAGCAGAGTATTATACCAAAGCCCATCGTTCTGAACTTGCTAAATGCTGAATTAACATGTAGTGTCCATGATGTAGGTTTTATTGTCTTCAGGGTGCGTGATGGCTGTGCTGAGGGTAGTATAGACAGTCTCCTCTGTTGGCAGGAAGTTCTCATTGGTGGGGGTCCAGACTGACTGGCTCACGGTCTTTGATGTGCAGGATAACTAGTTTCTCAGAACTTTGAATCTCCCATATCCGCCCCAAGGCATGGAGTTATTGCTGTAGGGTGAATTTTTAATTCCATCAGATACACATACTGAGAATATATAAATAATAATAGCACATCCTCATCCAAGGTCTACATGTTGGGTCCAAGATCCAGACTTTACTGTGGATTAGACTCTGAGAATCTAAGGCTGGTATTTTAGTTGAAATTCACACTATGACCTTGCAACTTTAGATATTTTTGTAAAAGAAGAATTGCTTTTAAATGTTTGTTGTATGTTAGGCTTCTGTGTTGCACATTTTAGTTATTACCCACTGATGTCCTATCATGCTGTCATGTGTAGTGGAATGGAGCTGTATTAATATGATGATTTTATGCTCTAACTGAGCATGGCAGACACTTAAAATACTTAGCTGGCTTAGTTGGATGAACCATCTCCATATTGTCATAACTAAAATGTGCTGATTGGCCAGGGGTTCCTCATAGGATGCCGCTTGGTCCAAACCAGTTTAAACACATAGCGTGAAGCCTGTTAAGATGGGTTTTCTCTTTTCTCGCTGGCTTTCTGTATTCTTGACTCTTTTAGTCAAAAAAAGTTAAATTTACTGATTTGATCTACATTTACTAGTAAAGTTCACTGTTAAAAACGAACAGGGAAAAATAGTTGGTTGCAAAATGCCTTGTTACATGAGGCCATATAGCCGGCCGTTGTACAAATTGCTATTTTGGTTCTGGGCTGGACAATAAGCCTCACTGGGGACAGGGTTCAACAACTTGACATTTATGATTTTGTTCAGGTAGCCTGTCAGCTGTTGCCCAGAGAAAGAAATAGATCATTCTGCTGACAAGTTGATGAGATTGCAGATTTAGAAGTGCACATTAATGTCCAGTCATGGCTACAGCTTTGTCAGTTGTCATGTTTAGGCAGTGCCAAAGGCTGCATTGCACTGGAGGCACATACAGAAAAGAGTCCATATGACGCAAAAGAGAGACTCTCACAGCCACCTGTGGGCAGCAAGCAGTTTCTGTAAAATCCTGAGTTATATTCAATGACACCTGGACAATGTATTGTGAGATTCAGATATTCATCTAAAATGCTTCAAATCTCTTTGAGTCACATTAATATCTGTATTCTGGCAGATATTCCAACATTTTATGCAATGGTAAATGGACTGGTTCTTATGTAGTGCTTTCCTACTCTACATGAGCACTCAAAGCCTTTTATATGCCATAGATACAATCCAAGAGAGATGTTAAAAAACAAACAAACATGAAATTCACTTTGTGATGTTGCAGAGCTGTATGTGTGCAAACTGCTGGGCAAAGACATGCAACACCTTTTGTGTTCTCTGCAGTTTTCATTATGGACAGATGTCATCATATAAATGTATCCAAAAACCTGAATACTGCAAACCATTCAGCCCACTGTTAAAAGTAAATTTGTTATCTGTAATCCATCCATACCACGTTTACATCTTGGGGTTAGGCAACTTTTCCCCCTCCTGTTGGCATGAAGCTCTGCTCTGCTATGGCTCAGTCACACTAGAGTAATAGTAGGACGGCCACCTCCTTGTGGCTAAGGATTAGTAGCTGTCCATTGATTACATTGAATTTTTTCACATTTAGGAACTAATTGCAAGAAGTTTCAAGATCGTATGTAATTGCCAACTTGACCCTATTCAGTCTCAAACTGATCGCAGACTGATTCCATCATGTTACAGTTTTATCATTGACATGATGCACCAAAGTCACTTTAAAGACAGCAACTGAGTCTTTTAATGATAAAAGAGGGTTTTGAAATGGCACAGTCCATTAGGAAATCTGGCCCTCGGTGTAATAAATTCAATCTGCTTTACTTTACACAGCACGGAGGGAAGACTACTGATTTAGTTGATAATTCTTTGGAAGGACTTTGATGGTGCCTTGCATTGTGTACCATCATGTAAACAAGGAAATCTCAGTTGCTAACTTTGGTATTAGGAGATTGTTTGTAACTGGTTGCTACGCACCATTGTATACACTCAGGTGTGCTAAGCATGTGTTTGTTGTCTGTACTCGGGAGCCTTCCTCAGTACAAAAGCACTCACTTGCTTACTTTTATCTGACTCATTTGACTATCCGACAAATTAAACACTGCAAAATCATCACCAAATTGATGCACTGATCACAAGTTCATGTCCCGCATGCCTGAAGTGATTCTGGATTTTTGCTTAGCGTGGATCTTTGTGACGTATGAGGTGGTGTGAGTGAGTCATTCAGCAGAGGTGATCTTGATGTGCTGACATTTGTTCAGTTGCTAAGGAGACAAAATGAAATGCAGCACTAAACTTTCTCAGACATCTGTCTGCTCTTTCCTCAGCGTGACACACTGAATTAAAAGTAAATTTGATTTTAAAAAATAAGCAAATGCGTCAGTGCCGGCAGTCTGACGAGCTGCTCTCAAGTTAATTTCCTCTAAGCCAGTTCACTTCCAAAGGTGATAGAGATAAAAAGGACTTAGAAAGGCTTAGGAGATGTTTGATTCTGTCATGAATGCTAAAAGTTTTTGTTGTGTGTTTATGTCAGCAAACTGTCTGCTGCTGTTTCCTTTTTGCTGCTGCTGATTTTTCTCAGTCCATACCTCTGCCATGAAGAACTGTAGCTCACATCACCAAGTGTCAAAACTATGCAATGAGAGCAAGCTTTGTCTGAATTTTTGAATTTGTGTCCTCATATACTGTGGCTATAAAGCAGCGATTTACTGCTGCCACTAGGGAAGCATGAAGTGGAAAGGGAAATGGAAACAATTCCATAAACGCCATAAATCTTGTAATGTTTTAACCAGTTGGAGTTTTTCACACACTGGTTACTGTACAGACTCTCACCAGGCAACTGCAGTTCCCTGCAGACTGCTTCATTTTCTCTGCAAACAAGTCATATTTGTGATTTATTTAAACTTATTTTCCTTTTTTCTTATCTTTCATTTTTTTTAATTTATTTAATTTTTTTGCACGTTAGTATTGCCAATTTGTCCTTCAGTTATGACTTACCAAAACTCAAACAAGCTCTTGAACACAATGATGTCAGTGATAAAACAGACTACAGTAAGAAAGTCAGCAGCCAATTAAAAGTCAGCTTCTTTCTGAGATTAATTTGTGTGTGTGTGGGGTGGGGCTAGGGGTGGGGGGTGAACCCTTTTGTGGAATCTGTTCAATTGAACACAGAATAAATAATTCCCAAACTTGTTTCAAATGGGAAGAAGTGCAGAAATACATGAAACTGCAGTTCCTCTAATGGTCACTCGAGACTGTCTTAAAACATTGCTCAATCTCCACAGAATCCACAGAAAAGTGAATGGAAGTTTAGTATATTCATGGATTAATCACTTACTTTGCAATAACAGCAAAGTATGTGTTTCTGTGTATTGCAATTTATGAATGTGGCATGCTAGACAAATATGTTAGCCTTAGCTGATTACTCAGCACTCTTGACTCCAGCAAAACAACATGGCAGTGCTCAAAACGCTACTGTTAAGGCTTTAAGTGCAGAGTATAGAGGCAGTGGGTGATACCATGGAGGCAGCAGCCATCTTTCAATAACCTGTCTATAAAATAAGGGCTTTTTTCTTCAGCAGTGTGTCCCTTTTCCCTCAAAATATAAAATGATTAAAAATTCCCTAAAATGTACCTGATGCTAAAATTTTCCCATAGGAGAAACCCACCAGCCCCACCTGCTGCCTAAAACGTCTCATTTGTGTTCAGCCGAAACCTTTACTTTGGGTGTGCATGAAATATAGTGGACACATTATAAAATATAAATGAATGCTGAGGGAACAACCATTTCGTTAATCATACAAGGACAGCAGAGTAAAACAAATTATTACATAACAAAGTATTCAAGGTCAGAAGAAGCACTTTTTCTTTTGTAATTCAAATTGCAGACAGCTCTGTTTGATCTCACAGCGAGCAGCAAGATGGCGAGAGAGAGACAGCAAGACATTCATTAAAGGTGGCTCTGAGTTTAGAAATGAGGCAGAAAAGAAGAATGACAGGAAGAAGCCAACAAAGTAATACTGAGCAGAGGTTGGCAAGTGATGCTAAAGATCATCAGATTAAATTCTGATTGATCACTTCTAGCCCTCACCTAAACCAACGGTGACAGTACATGGCACGAAGCCAACACAGTTTTTAACTATAAACTTTACAACAATAATGCAAAATACCCAATTTATCCTTCATCTACTGTCCAGTACAACCTTTGAATGACACAATTTTTTGTTTTGTTTTCAACAAGATTTTATAATGTGTAATAACAGATGTAAGCAACTCATAATGGACTGACCCACTATCTGATTAAAATAATCCAAAGTTAAATTAGGACCCCACATGCTTTGAATTTTTAGAATGATCAAATTTCTCTTGCTGAGCAGTTCTTACCTTTCGAAATTAATCTCTCATCTTTTATTCCTGTTCTCTGTTTCATATGTCTTGAGAGCTGTTATCACACATAACACAGTACCGCTACCTTTAGCTAGAAAGGCAGATTGCACAGGAACAGTTTGTGTGTTTGGACATGTTTGTCAAGGTGTTTGAAATGCTGCATTTAATTAGCTGCCACTTAGAAGAAGAAAAAAGTACACCTATTCAGTAACACTCCCCTTCTGTAGCAAAGGATACATACTGAAATTTTGCTATTGTCAATTTTGTTGATATCTGCAACGTGAAACATGGGTCTGTGATGGAAAACAAGGATGTGTGGAGTAGAAACTGTGGGGTGGCAATACTTTCTGAATCCCCATGACCCCATTTAGAAGGAATGCAAGGCTGCAGCAAACAATTCAATTCAATTCAATTTTACTTACATAGAGCCAAATCACAACAAATAGTCACCTCAAGATGCTATATATTGTAAGGAAAAGACCCTACAATAATTGCAAAGAAAACCCAACAATCAGAATGACCCCCTATGAGCAAGCACTTGTTAACAGTGGGAAGGAAAAACGCCCGTTTAAAAGGAAGAAACCTCCAGCAGAACCAGGCTCAGGGAGGGGCAGTCATCTGCTACAACCAGTTGGGGTGAAGGGAGGGAGACATGCTGTGGAAGAGAGCCAGAGATTAATAACAATTAATGATTAAATGCAGAGTGGTGTATTAACACACAGAGTGAAAAGAGGTGAATGAAAAAGAAACAGTGCATCATGGGAACCACCCCAGCAGCCTAGCCTATTGCAGCATAACTAACGGAGGGTTCAGGGTCACCTGATCCAGTCCTAACTATAAGCTTTAGTAAAGAGGAAAATTTTAAGCCTAATCTTAAAATAGAGAGGGTGTCTGTCTCCCGAATCCAAATTGGGAGCTGGTTCCACAGAAGAGGGGCCTGAAAGCTGAAGGCTCTGCCTCCCATTCTACTCTTAAGTATCCTAGGAACCACAAGTAAGCCAGCAGTCTGAGAGCGAAGCGTTTAATTGTTCTGACTTGAATGTTTATTGTATGTGAGGAGAAGAATTTTAAATTCTATTCTAGATTTAACAGGGAGCCAATGAAGAGAAGCCA
>JASGAU010356158.1:0-20926 GCA_030220045.1 Australoheros facetus | reverse complement strand
AACAAATGTTATTTGTAAATGTTAATGTACCAGCATTCAGCAGGGCTGAGTTTTATCATGTTTGTTTATTTACCAAATTTAAACAGACACAGTTCAACACAGTAAAAAAAAATTTTGTTACTGGGCAGCACGTTACCGGGTGGCGTTGTGGTTAGCACTGCTGCCTCACAGCTAGAATAGCTATCTAATAGTTTGGGTTCGATTCCACCTTGGGCCCGGCCTCTTGCTGTGTGGAATTTGTATGTTCTCTTTGTGTGGGTTTTCTCCCACAATCTGCAGACATGCAGTTACTGGGGTTAGGTTAATTGGTCACTGTAAATTGCCCACAGGTGTGAATGGTTGTCTTTCTCTCTGTGTCAGCCCTACAACAGGCTGGTGACCTGTATGGGGTGCATCCAGCATCTTACTGCCTTGTCAGCTGGGATAGGCTCCACCCCTGCCCCCCCCCACGACCATGAAAAGGATAGGGGAATTGATTGTTCAAAAGTCATTTTATTAGAACATACAATTTAGTTCAATTGGAACTGGAGTAGTGCTTACGTAACAGGCTGAGTTAAATAAATGGGTTGTGATTGCTTAAACTATCTTCAGTTACTGAAACTCTGTTAAAAGTACATTCAACTTAGATCTTTCATTCCATTCCAAAATGTCTCAAGTACACTGAACATAGTCCCCTGCACTTATTCAACTGTTTCATTACTTAAAAAATTTAAGGCAACGAGTTACCTTGGTTTTTTTTTAAGTAGATTCAACTTATCCGGGTTTACAGTGTACACATTCCCATCATTTCAGAGATTTCATTATATTCATCTCCTAGAGGCTTAACCTAACTATAATTACTGCGCGCCTACTTCTAACCCTGCATGAGTAGCCTAATGCAAGCACATTTGTAATCCTTGCATCATCATCATCTTATTATGGTCAATTATTACTGTTCTGCGCGGAATGCTCAATCATCATTATCAGCACTACTGCACTGTTTGTTCCCTCCACCTTTAGGCTCCTGTTTCAGTCGCCTTAGTTACAGCTCTGGTGCTAACCTAACCAAACAATTCTCCCCCATTTACTCACCATTGGCATGGAAACCTCATATTTTTATCTCCACACTATTTTCACCATGGCTACTGTTTAAGAGGTGTGGTAGATTGTGAGGGATAATCTTAGAAATGTGGCAAGCCTAGTCATTAAATGGCTCTACGACACACTGGCACCAGTGATGCATGGAGGTGTGATAAGGAAGGAAGGCTGAACTGATACCTATAAATGTAAATAAGTCCCTATCTGTTAAAAGAGAAACTGTTGCAATCATGCATCTTCTTGTCCGTGTCAGTCACTGTTGTAGCATCAACTTACTGACAGAGTTGAAGCTGATAACTAAAGATAAGTGTAACAATAATGGCATCACGCACAACAATATACCCTGCTCAAAAACATTATTGGAACACTTTGAAAACACAAGCTCTTGATGAGGAAAAAAAAATCGTACTAGATATCTATACTGATATGAACTGGGTAATGTGTATGGAATGAAAGGATGCCACATTATTTCATGGAAAGGAACCTACTGAGGGCTGAATTCAAAGACACCCCAAAAATCAAAGTGAAAACAGATGCAGCAGCTAGTCCATTTTGCCAAAATGTCATTGCAGCAACTCAAAATGGTACGCAGTAGTTTGTATGGCCCCCATGTGCTTGCCCAACAATGTTGGGGCATGCTCTTAATGAGATGACGGATGGTGTCCTGGGAGATCTCTTCCCAGATCTGGACTAGAGCATCACTGAGATCCTGGCCAGTCTGAGGTGTAACCTGGTGGCATCATACGGACCGAAACATAATGTCCCAGAGGTGTTTTATTGGATTTAGGTCAGGTGAGCATGGGGGCCAGTCAATGATATCAATTCCTTCATCCTCCTGGAGCTACCTACATACTTTCACCACATGATGCCAGGCACTGTCATGCACTGGGAGGAACTCAGGACCCACTGCACCAGCGAAGGGTCTGGCAGTGGGTCTAAAGATTTCATTCTGATACCTAATGGTAGTCAGGGTGCCATTGCCTAGCCTCTAGAGGTCTGTGCATCACTCCATGGATATGCCTCCTCCAACCATCACTGATCCACCACAGAACTGGTCATGCTGAACAATATTACAGGCAGCATAACATTCTCCATAGTTTCTCCAGTCCCTGTCATGGCTGTCATAAATGTCAATCAGGCTTCACGATGCCAGACAGTGAGCACAAGGCTCACTAGAGGATGTCAGGCCCTTAGGCCACCCTCATGAAGTCTGTTTCTGATTGTTTAGCCAGAGACATTCACACCAGTGGCCTGCTGGAGATCATTTTGTAGGGCTCTGGCAGTGCTCATCGTGTTCCTCTAAGCGGATACCGCCCTGCTAATGGTTTATGGACCTTCTATAACCCTGTCCAACTCTCCGAGACTAACTGCCTGTTTGCTGGAATCTCCTCCAAGCTCTCGAGACTGTGCTGAGAGACACAGCAAATCTTCTGGTAATGGCATGTGCTGATGTACCAACCTGGAGGAGTTGGACTACCTGTGCAACTTCTGTAGGGTCCATGTATTGCCTCATGCTACCAGTAGTGACGCTGACTCTAGCCAAATACAAAACTAGTGAAAAAAACACTCAGAAAAGATGAGGAGGGAAAAATGTCAGTGGCCTCCACCTATAAAACCATTCCTGTTTTGGGGGTTGTCTCATTGTTGCCCCTCTAGTGCACCTGTTGTTAGTTTCATTAACACCAAAGCAATTGAAACAGATTAACAACCCCCTCTGCTACTTAACCGACCAGATTAATATCCCAGAATTTAATTGACTTGATGCTATACTCTGACTAAAAAGTGCTCCTTTAATTTTTTTTTTTTTTGAGCAGTGTATATGCAGTCTCCCACAGTAAGTCTTTGAAACATCAATAGAAACAAGAATAGCTGAATTAGTTGGGGAATAATTAGTATATGAGAAATGTAGTTGAGCGGACGCAAGAACATGATAAAACTGTTAATTTCTTTTGCAAAGGAATAATCATGGTTTCAGTTTTTGCTTTTAAATAAACTGTGCTTGTACAAATTCCTGTGCAGTGTCAGTGATGCAGCCTGTTCCTTGTATTTGTATAGTGAGGAAAAGCACTGTGACAGAGACTGAGTGTGTTTCTTTGGCAGATACTGTCATTTGAATCTGTCACTGTTTTTAGCCATCTGAGAACTCAGTTTGTTGTCACTTTAGCTATTCTCAGTTCAGAAAAACCGGGCTGCGTGACTCACATCGAAATGGCATGAAACCTGCACACTGACACACTACACACCTCTGCATTTTATTTCCATCTGCAGCTCTGCATCAGTGTCATGTTCTGAAACCTGTCAGATTTCAGATCCATATTCTGCCACATTTAAAAACACAATTATTTTTATTTTTAGGAAAGAAAGAAAGAAAGAAAGAAAGAAAGAAAGAAAGAAAGAAAGAAAGAAAGAAAGAAAGAAAGAAAGAAAGAAAGAAAGAAAGAAAGAAAGAAAGAAAGAACGGTTCTGACTGCAGCTTATGTCATTAGTCTTTTACATTTTTATTTCCATTCATTTTTATTTTATTTTTTATTTCCATTTTTTTTATCAAGTGTTAGAAATGAGTATTAAATTATGAAGACACATGTGGTTTTCAGGATAAAGCTACAAATTACTTTCATTTCACAAAAGAAATGGCATGTCATTGTAAGCTAAGCATTAGTATTCAGCCAGCAACACCAGCTTAAGTGCAATTTACATATTACATTGTACAAATGAGGTAGAACAATTAGCTAGTCACCCAATAAGCATCTAACTGATCAATTACTGCGCACAAGATCTCTGAAGTGTTTATCTCCCTGAAACAGTATCCATGCAGGCTTGCTTCTGCCCTGTTGATCCTCACCAGTTATGATTTAAGGAGTCATGTTTGAATTTTTCGCTGGCCTTGTGATGTCAACTACTGTTTTCAGGCTGTTGAACACAGCATGCAAAAGCCTCTTCACAGGAGTAAAAGGCCCAGAGGAATTTTAAATGGCTTCTGGAACTCTGTGTGTGTGTATATCTATGTCTGGGTTCAGTGAGTTTGGAGATGAAAGAGAAACTGAGCGTCTTCCTGTGTTGTGTATTTTTACTGTGTATTATTCTGTGTCTTTGTGTGTTCCAGTGGCACATCTAAAGTGTTTGTGAGACCTAATGCATCACCGACACATGTGAGGAGCGAAGCCATGAGGGAGAACTTGAGTTGTGACACGCCGCCTGTGACGGAGACCAGAGTTACAGCAGGGTGGATACAGCAGGGTGGATACTGGTTTTGTTTGTGTTTACCACAGAGAAGTCAGGAAATGTAACCTTTCTGCAGTCGCTCCATACTATTCACAATCTCCCTATTTTGTACAGTTTAGAATCTCTTAGCTGTAAATCTCTTAGATAAAGAATAGCTTTAATAACAGGTGAAAGAAATAGATTTTTTAAATATTAGAGTTCCTTTTCAATATGTCCCAATTACATTATTTTTTATTTGGAATTTACAGTACTGTATAGTTTAAGGGAAGAAAGTGACAAAATATATCAACTTTAACTGGTGCTGTCATGATTTTAAATGCCATAGATCATATTGCTTTATTTTTAAATTCAACCATACTTTAGATTATTTACCTCGAACAACCTGATGCATGATGCTTGAACAAATTAATCCACAACATAATCTTTTTGTAAAAAAGACACTCACATATCAATACTTGCATTCCATCCATCTGTACATTTTCCTCCACTTATCCAATTCAGGGTCACAGGGGCCAAAAGACCGAGAGAGAGCCCATGTAAGTGCAGGGAGAACATCAAACGCTACACAGAAAGGCCCCAGCCAAGTCATGGATTCAAACCCAGGATCTTCTTAATGTGAAGCAACAGTGCTAACTACTGCACCACCTTTATTAAGCTCTTAAATTTAAAAAAGAAAAGAAAAGAAAGCAATCACACAGTATGTTGAGACTTTTAATAAAAGTGCTCATATTAATTCATATATCTCATAACTTGCCTTCTTTTAATTTAATTTGGGGGTGGCTGGTAGCTGAGGAGGTAGAGCAGGTCATCTGCTAATCGGAAGGTCGGTGTTCCAGCCTGCATGCCAGTATCTTTGAGCAAGTTACTGAACTCCAAGTTGCTCTCAGGTGTCTTCATTGGAGTGTGAATGTGTGTGAATGTTAGATAGAAAGCACTTAGGTGTAAGAAAAGTGTGGGTATGAATGGGTGAATGAGGCATGTTGTATAAAGTGCTTTGAGTGCTCAGGTAGAGTAGAAAAGTGCTACATAAGAACCAGTCCATTTACCATTAAGATTTATATGTTGTGGGAGTCTTTTAATAGGTGGAATCTCAGATGAGAGGTTGGGACTTCATACGGTTCTGTGATGTAAATAAAATACTGTTTTTCTTGTTTTGGGGTTTTTTTTTTGTTTGTTTCTCAGATGGGCAGCATTGTTCCCTTTGAGCACATAAAGTGCTGCAGTTTAGACAGTGTGCATCACACTCCCTAATCTTTTGTTGAATCAAGTTTCACACTTACTGACACAAAAGCATGGCTTGGCACATCTCAAAGGCAATTACATCACTATTTCTCTATATTGGAGCAATCTTTTATAAGTATCCATCTGTAAAAAAAACTTGTAAGAGAGGATCCAAATGCAGAGTAAAAATCCTAAATCTTTAACAGGAAAAGACAGGCAGAGGTCAAACATGTGTATCGGAAAGTGTAGCAAACAATCCAAATGACGAGCAGGCAAAAGGCAAAGTTTATGAAACAGTTCATCAAGAGCTTGAAAAGAAAAAGATGACTTGACTTCTTTAAGTTTTTGAAAATGTTTCACATCTCATCCAAGAGTACTGAGGAAGCCTCTTGCATTTTTTTTCAAGCTCTTGAGACTACTGTATCCTGGATGACTGAGAACCTACACAGACATACTGAAGCATGTGATAGTTATTCCTTGATGCTGAATTACATTGCCATTGATCCTTTATGTCTGCATCATGCTGAGGTGTTATTGCTGTAATATCAAGGTGTATGGCAAGGAAAGGATCAAAGAATAATCTCAGACCTCAACACTGAGGAGAATCCTACAACACCTAATTTGCACATGGGTAAAAAAGGATTTTGGCCATCTGATGTGTATTACCAAAGCAGCAAACCTGAAGATGCAGTTGCTTTCAGTGTTAGCTACTTTTGTAGGTGGAATAAATCCATGCGTGATGAAAAAAGTTGTCTTTGCCAGTGTGTTTATAGCAGCACCGAGTTGCCAGTAAGTTCTCCGCAGTCTCTGTTAGTACGCAACACTGGCCATCTGTTGAACAGGACTTTTCATTCCCTGACGTGATTAAACGCCCACTTGTCTCTCATACTCAACGCTTACTAATCAGTTGACCTGCAACAAAAAGTTGGAAAACAACAAAACATTTTCAGCAAACACAGCGGATGCGGTGCGGGGAGGCAAGAAATTGAATGTTTCTGTTAAAGAAGCTGGTGCAGATAAACAGCTTAAATACCCGTGATTCATAAAGTGCTTATTTACAGGTCGCATAAATAGTAAGAAGAACACTGAGAATAAACATAAGCACTCTTTATTGTTCTCTGCAAGTGTGTGCTAATAAAAAATTTTAAAAAAGTATTATCTTCTACTGCTTGGGGGTTATTCATGTTGTCACCCTCAGCCTAACCTCCATTAATGACAAATGATAAATAGGGACCTGAGATTGTGTTTGACTGCACTGGCCACTGGAAAAACTAACAATTTTCATGGAAGAAAAAAATCAATAGCAATGTATCCACGTTTGCCAGTGAGCCTCTTCAATAGCAAACATGTAGCTGTACACGGTCACTGTGAGAAAAAGCTTAGAAGTTCTAAACTAACAGAAATATCAGGAAACTGTTTCTGTCACTGTTCATATATGAAATATATATAATCCATAAAAACAGACAGAAATGTAAATCTACAAAGAGGAGCGGATTTTTAGTCTTCCATTATGTTTTAATTCGCACCCACCAGACCTCATCTGAGCTCTTTCCACATCTCAGTGGGTTACTTCAGTATTTGATTGCATGATGTTACAGCACGCTTTCTCTCTTTCCATTAATTTTTAGTTTTTAATTCTGCCTTCTGCTTTTGCATTCCCAGATGAAAAATTATGTTGTAGCGCCCTCTGTCGATCACTTATGTTTTAACGGGTAAATTAAAGTGGATTACCTTATGTGGATTTTGGCTTTCAGAATGAAGAAATACTAAAGCTGGATAAATAAAACCCAGCTTTTTGTATAGAGAATGTACAAACCCTTTAACGGCCCTAAATACAGTTATTCTGTTGTTCTTTTGTAATTACTGTGACGACAAATAAAAAAGCTCGTCCTAATTGAGATACAATTTTTTTTTTTTTTTTTTAACTACAGCTCCACCAGCTCCTCGATTTGGGGAGTATTTCCCATTGTTGTTGTCCTGCTTGTACTGATTCAAATGTATGTTCACAAGTGTGAGTTCATTCTTCAAATATGACAAATGTTTTCAGTTTTTACATTTTTGCCCTTCAGTCATAGCAAAAATGTATTATTTCAAAGACTGCTGTGACTTAATTTCGCAGCACAGGAGATTTAAAATGTCTGTACTGAATTGTGTTCATATAAAAATGACTGTTTATATCAGTTTCCATTTGTAATACAGTAAGCTAAAGTAAGCCAAACAAACCCACCTCAACGACTTGTCAAAGCATAGCTGTTACCCAACGGTGATTTTTAAAGAAGAAGGGAAAAATAAAAAGTAACAAGATTTCTCATGCTTTTAAATATGAGGAATTAAAAGTGACAAAGGAGCTTAGCTCTTCTTAAATTTTGCTGCAGCCAACGCGTTTCAAAAGGCGCAGCTTTTACGTTGAAGGCGGACTGTGCGTGTTTCCCGTTGTTGGTTGCACTGGTTGGATCGTGTGGGTTTGGATGATGGTAGAAGCGGAAGCTTATGCGCGCTGAACGTCTTCGCCCAGAGTGACAATAAAACTGGCATCATTTTAACATTGTTCAGACAGCGTGGGCATTTCAAGAATGAACACACACGTGTCAGCATATATTTGCATCAGCATAAATAGGACAATGAAAATGTGAAATACTCCAAAAACTGGTGTTTCTTATTTTACAACATCCCAAGCATTGCTCCGGCTGATGGAAACATCATGCTCTTTTTGTATTTTTTTATTCATTCTTTGTCTGTATCTGAATGTCACCTTTTAGACAGTGCAGTATTGACCTGAAGTGACTTCATTCTTAACCCAGTGTGAATAGTGGGACTACTTCAGAGGTGTTTTCTGGTATTTAAATGTTTGTTGATTGCCAGGATAAATGTCCGAGGATGAGCTTTATTTTGAAAAGACCGGAAACGTTAAAGTTGTTGCTATTGTCAAGCGGAAACAGCATGTTGTTACCTCGTGTGTGACAGGTTGGACCAAATACAGTTAGCAAAGTGGGTAGAACTGAGTCTTAAATGATGTTTTTTTGTCTGGTTGTTGAGTTCAAACGGTGGGCTCATTGCATAAATACATATTTGTATGTGACGGCAGTTATATAATATAAATGTGGTGTCAGCGGCTAACGCTTCCTGGATTTGCATGCGAAACCAACTTTTTAGTCCTTCAAAGCTAGCGTTAGCCAGCTAACTGAAAGCGTTTCCCGAGCATTAACAGTAAAGGTCTTTCTTTTTTTTTTTTAACAGTGGTTCATGCTAATGTAATAGCACACGGTAGCCATTTACAACACTTTAATGCCTTGTAAATTATGTGCCCAGCATATAATGCTCTCACATTTCCCTCTCTCCAGGTGAACTGCTGAGCTTGGTAGTGGTTATCACATATTATTCACGTATACCGGTGTATAGTGAGGAGTGGGCCTCATATTAAATATGTCCTGCCAAGGAGATGCGCCTTCAGAGCAGGGCTCCAGCTCAGTGGGACCGTGCACCTCCTCTTCCTCGGAGACGGATGCCAGGAATGGAGATGTGATTACTGTTACCATCGGAGCAACTGTGCCCACAGGGTTTGAACACACTGCTGCAGAGGAGGTCAAGGAGAAAATTGGGGTGGATGCACGAATTAGCAAAGATCGCGGTCGCATATACTTAACTATAACTACTGACAAGCTTTTCCAGGTAAGACTGTTGCCCTGTTTTTTCAAGCTTGCCCATCTAAAATCAGTGTATGTGATTATCTGTTCTTGGCATTCCTTATTGCAGGTTCATCTTCTGAGGTCTGTAGACAACCTGTTTGTTGTGGTTGAGGAATATGATCATTACCAGTTTAAACAGTCAAAGGTAACCCAGGTCCATCTTTATTCTCTTGGTGCTGAATGTTAAGTGCATAGTTGTTATTGTCAGGATAACAAACATTGTGGCTTCTACAGGAGGACACATTGATGGAGCTGCAGCTGCTTGCCTCCAAACTCCCCTGGACCAATGCCCTAGAGGTTTGGAAACTAAATGGAACGCTTAAAAAGAAGAAAGGCCACCGCAAAGGAGGGAACGCCACCAAAGTGAAAGCAAACAGGGAGGCAGCTGATCGAGCTGCTGCTGCTGTTGAGCAGCAAGAGCTACCTCAGGTGTCTGCCGCTGAAGGCCAGTTGGAGGCGGAGAGCCTGGCTGACCTCGAGACCTGCGAACAGGACTCGCAAGAGGCGGCACCCGAGGCCAAAGTCATTAAGTTTCGTGTGACATGTAACAGGGCTGGCGACAAGCACAGCTTTTCCTCCAATGAGGCAGCTCGAGACTTTGGGGGAGCCGTGCAGGAATTCTTCCAGTGGAAAGCAGACATGACAAAGTTTGACATAGAGGTAGGCACACTTCAGTATCCACATCGATAAATGCACAATGAATACCATTCTGTCATTCTGTATGTTCCATAAATCAGTGTTGGGGTAAAGCACTTTTCACACTGTGGTGGTAAGCTCATCTACAGTCACTTTATTTCCCTCCCACCACCACCACCAGTTGCCAGCTTTTTGTATCTTACTCAAGTTTAGGGATTTTAAACCTTTTAATAACATTTAATTGTAATTTCATTGCTGATTAAGCTGCAGATTAGTTTCTCTTAAGAAATAAAAATCCTATAGAATCCAAGGTGACATGTTTGGACTGTTTGTTTTTCCAAGCAGCAGTTCACAAGCTAAAGATGTTCAGCTTAGTCTTCTATATGACAAAGAAAAAAATATAGCTGATTGTAGTTTGCAGTTCATGATTCATTTCAGTCTGTTAAATAATGTCAGCAAACTCATCTTCATATGATATAATAAAGTGCTCCAGGACACATCAATAATAGACTTCTTTCTCTCCCATAGGTCTTACTAAACATACACAATGAGGAGATGGTGATTGGTATTGCACTTACCGAGGAGAGTCTTCATAGGAGAAACATCAGTCATTTTGGACCCACTACCCTGCGTTCTACTTTGTGTTATGGCATGCTCAGGTAACTCTTCTAACAATGATTGCACTGTTTGATCCAGATGACCTCACACTGTGGAGTTCACGTTGAGTTTTCTGCCGAGTCGATGGGATTTGTCATTCTATCATGTGTTTATGTCTGTTCATGTGCAAGCAGATGCTGGCTTCAGCCTTTTAATTATTTATTTATTTAAAATTTTCAGATGTGTAGTAAGCAATGGTGCATATCCACTGTTTGTCCTATTCTGGTTTCATGGATATAGCTGAGGCTCTGAATTTGTTCTGTTAAAAAGTGACGGTTGTCTTGATATTATAAGGTTGTTGAAGGATTCAGACAGGTTGACAGTGAGGTAGTCATGCTGCGCACCCTGATGAAATGCAAGTATATACAATATCATCATATTGTATTACACTAAGAAATTCCTATGTGTTGCGAGACATGTGTTTGCACATCAGTGTTTGTTTTAAGGGTAACAAAAGACACAAAGAACTGTCCTCCTAACTCATTTTTTTCCACGAAGATAAGCACAAGTAGGTTGCAAGGTGTGACAAAATGTTCATGTTTTTGTTTTGAAACATTAGGTGGTGTTGATTAGCAGTGAAACGGTTAGAAGCCACAGTTCAGTGAACCCATGAACAAATCAGACGGGTATTGTACTGAAAGTTTAAAAAAAAAAAAAGAGCTAAATAAATTCAAGTTCTTTCTGTGTTTTGACCCTCTGTACTTGAGTTTCCCCATAACGACCGTGTCCGGTCGGCATGCTTCTACTACTGTTTGTGTATAAAAACACTTTTTTTTAATACACTATATTTATACAATATCAACATTTATCAATAAATCAGGAAAAAATGGATATGTGTTAATTAAATATTCTGCAGTGTTTTATGTTTTTGCTCCCAAGTCCCCTTAAATGCTCTGGCCGGCATTTATATAGTGAGTGCAGGCTGTAAGATCAGCGTTTCCCCTCATGAAGTGTCCATGTCTATTTACTCTGGAGGAAGCTGTAAAACTTTGTGTGTCCAAAACGAGTGTGTGAGTCAGAGAAGCTCACTTCTGTCCGATTACAGCGATTCTGAGGTGAGTTGTTGAGGATTTCCAGGACTTCTGTCGGTAACTGCGGTCAATTTTGTGGCAGTTGGTTACTGTTAGCCGGTGCTGGAGCTAATGTTGTGGACGACTCAGACACTGAGCGAATAAACTCTCATATGATGTGAGAACGTAATCACATTTTTAACAGAGGAAAAGTGTGATTTTTAGGAAGCTCAAGCTTAATATTAACTGCCATAGTGTTAGCTTATAAGCAGCTGCTGTTTAGCAGTGTTGTGCCAAAAAGTGGTTTCTGTGTTTGTTTTTTATGTGTAATGTCTTTGCCTATAGACTATATTCAACCAGATTTTAATGTCAATGACACTTTTTACCTTCTTAAATAAAAAATATATAAAAATCACTTTGCCAAAGAGTGATTGTAGCTTCTACCTTGTGACAGGAATGTTGTTTCTTGCGCAAAGTGACTTGACATCATTCATGAGAGTTACTGTATGTTTGACAGATTATAGGCCATTTACAAAGTTTAAATACAGCCAATCATTTTTTTTTAGAAAATACCAGAAATCACTCTTTGACACAACACCGGCCCCTGTCAGCTCTCTGTAAACAGGAGGGTAACGAGTCTGATCTGCTGAAAATCCAGAATTGTGACAATATTGGGAATAAATAAGTATGAGGTGATAATAAGGTTATATGTAGATATACCTCTCAGGTAATATGTAGATACTAGGGATGTTCCTGGAAACTAATATCTAAACAAGGGGAAAAAAAATAGACTAGCCAGAAATGCAGGGAAGGAAACGACGGTGTTTCTCGGGAGGTGCACTTTAGGTTACGTTGTAAAACAAAAAATAACCAACAATATTAGACGTAATCAAAGTTGTCAGTCCAAGGTTAAGAGTTATGGCATTTTTCTATAACGATGTCAGGGCTGTAGCTTCATCTGGTGGCAGATCGATGTGTGACACTGAGGAGAACCATTAATGGCACCGGGCATCAATTAAAACCTTAATAATTAGGCTAACTGACTAGTGACAATTAGTCGACTCGTTGCGCACATCCCTACTAGAGACTGATTTATTTTGTTCTTATCAATTTCATCAGAAAAGGATTGTTTTTTTTTTCTTCTTGCTCTCAGCGGAGACGGATGCATTTTTCTTCTCTCCCTAACCCTTCCTTATTTACCCTGCTTGCTGCTTTGCTGCTTTAGAGCCTCTCTTCACACATCTTCCGAACTGAAAATTAAAATTATGGATCTGGTCAGCTGGTCTCTCAATGCTATTGATTGATCAGATTTTCACCATGAGGAGAATGGAGCAAGGAGAACCCTCTTTCCTCTTATCCGATTGACATACCCAGCTGGCTACGTTATGGATTCCTGTGGAGGGTGGAAGATGGCGTCCCTGGCTGTACTGTCAATTTAGGACGCGGCATATATATTTGGCTTATTGATACTAGGATTTCTCCTGATTTGACTTGGGGATACTTGGCTTATCATAAATTCGGGAAGTGTGGGCAGCCGTTTGGGCCTTGTTAAGGCTGCTTATGACGGGAATGCAGAGCAGTACAAACCCAAACTCAGGCTCAGTATATCTGGAGCTGAATCAGAAGAGATTAGATCTTGGAGACGTATCCGTTTCTGCACGGCGAAGGCGCGAACCAAGAAATTCGGATGATTGGATATTTCGCCATTGAGAGAATGCCAGAAAGACTAAAGGCTGTCAGCAAATTAATCAGTACAGCCTGTATCAAAACAATTTTAGAATCTGAAATTTGGCTCCCTGACAGCCTTGGATTGTCAGTTATCTCATTTTTTTCCTGGATGTTTTGTAAACAGATGCTCTACGCCCTCACTGTCCCGTCTTCTGACCTGTGTGGACTGATATCCCTAGACCAAGCTGCTGATGAACATTCCATCCCTTATCAGGAACTGTTAGCTGAGGGGGGAGTTTGAGTCAGCCCACAGTAACCTGAACCCCTCGCCTCCCCTGGCTTCCTTCCATCCCTGACCTTACCCACCCAGGCGCTCCCATGCTATTTGCTATATGTGCTTACTATGCAGAGGTTTTTTTAACCTCATACTGTGCCCCCATTATGGGGCAAACTATGAGATGCTTTTTTTTATCCACACCTATCCTATTGTGTTCGCTTTGTTTCCCTCTTATCTTTGTAAAATGGCAGCATCTGTGATGGCTGCAAGGCCGCAGACACTTATCTCCCCTGTTTGTTTGATTTGTTGGTCTTTATGCATGGGTGTTCTGGAATTCTTTTCGTTGCATGTCTGACATGTGATGACAATAAATTGTCAGTTTTATTTTCTGAGGAATGTTGTGTTGCATTGTGTTTCAGTAGTGAAACAATAACAGACCTCTCAGGTGATATGAAGTAGACACTGATCTGTTGGTCATCAGTTTTTTTTTTGTTTTCTCAGTTTTCATTTGTTTTCTAGTCAAATGTGGTTTTAATGTTCATTTAAAAACATTTTAATTGTTTGCAAGGAACAAAGAATTACTAAGTAATTGTTTGTTTTAGCCACATGAATCATCATTTGATCCAGAAATAACTATTTACTGTATGCAAATGAACCGAACCGTGGCTTCTGTACCATTACACCCCTGGTGGTGATGAAATCCAGAATTGGATTAGAGAAAGAAAATGGGGGTGTAAGATAAGTCAGGCAAAGCCAAGATAAACAGGTCAAGTATATGTTAAAGCCATCTGAAGAGTATAATGTTGCATGCAAACATTACAAGAGAGGTAAATGTGAGAGAAAATGAGAGATGGGAGATAAAATATTTATGAAATACATTGTATTCATTTCCTTGTCCGTTGACAGGCTGTGTAAACCTCAGGCATCTGATGTAATACTTGATCCTATGTGTGGGACCGGAGCTATACCGTTGGAGGTGAGACGCAACTTAACCTGACCCTGATAGACTTTAACCGGTACCTAAACAGCAGTGTCAGTTTTCATCAGAAAGAATGGTTTGCTGCACTGCACAGTGAAAACTCTACACATCAGTGCTTTCACAGATTTGCAAGCAGTTGGATCAATTCTCATGAGTACCAATAAAACAAACAAAAAAAAGCTTACTTTTGTTCCTGTTTTCTGAGACAAATGATTTGAACCTACAGCAGAGTCTGTAACTTATCACTGGTATGTTGTTATCCAAGCACACCATTCTGTAACCTTGCTATTACTGTTGTATTGATCACACAACCTGAATACTGCTAAAGGTGAAGACTAACAAATGTCTTCCTGAGGAAGCAGAATTATTCAGCAATAGCCTCAAGATTCCAGTAACACTAAACCACAGACTGCTGATTGTGTAATGCTTTTCTTCTCCAGGGTGCCATTGAATTCAACAGTTCATTCTACATTGCTGGTGACAACAATGACATGGCAGTTAACCGCACAGTCAATAATATATGTCACATCCAGAAACGCTGGGTGGACAAAGGCAGGTGAGAGTGAACACTTTAACATTTCACAGAGAGCGAGACTGAATGTAGTGCACACAGTTGATAATCCCCATAATGATGTAAACTCTCTGGCTTTAAACAGAATATCTGGATTGCCTATCGACACAGTGCGGTGGGATTTGTGCAACTTACCCATAAGGACCAGCTCTGTTGATATTATCATCACTGATATGCCATTCGGCAAGAGGTACCATAGTTATCATAGCACTAGTGCACATTAGAAGGTTGATTTCCTGTATGTAGAAATTATAGTCCATATGTTTTTTAATGAGGCTGACCCTAATGTAACCACAGTCCTTTAAAGTGTTGGCTGGAAGTTCTGTTTCTAAATAGAAGATGTTAACGGGACCTTTGTTGTTAAAAGTGGATTTAAGTCATTTAAAATTTAAGGTTACATTCTAACAAAAATGCTTGTTCACGTGGCTGAAAGACAAAGCATGAAACCCACATCAAAGCAGTAAAGTAACTCTGTGATTGTGTTTTTGTCTCTGCTTTCACAAAGAATGGGCTCAAGGAAGAAGAACTGGGATCTGTACCCGTCATGTCTCAGAGAAATGGCTCGTGTATGCAGACCAGGCTCAGGAAAGGCCGTTCTCTTAACCCAGGACAAGAAGTGCTTTGCCAAGGTAGCCATTATTAATGTTGCAGATAACACAAATTTGGGCATAAAGTACCAAAGGTTTGAACACACTGTGTGCAAACCTTTGGCTGGTACTGTATATTTCTAGGGAAATTTCCAGGGAAGTAAAACTCAGTGCAAAAGAGTGGAAAAAAAGAATTCACAGTGCAAGTTTTATCCTGTTGCAATCTTTCTGGTAATTCATGGTAAACAATGTTTTCTTGTCACACTTCCTCAATTCCTGATCAGGGCCTTGATTTGCCTTAACCTGAGGTGGTATGTTTAAAAAAAAAGATCCGGTTTCTTTTGTTTGGTTGCTTGCCATAACCTGCTGAAGTTATTTGGAAAAAATGATTCAGACTATTTAACAACATGGACCTGCCTTTAATTTGTGTTGTGTGACATTCCTCCTAACTAGTTGTGTTTTTTTGTTTGTTTGTTTAAATCATCAATGAAGAAATTAATGGTAAATGCAGTTATTTATCTGTGCCATGGTACAGCAATTATTTTTTTTAAAAAGTGTTAATTCATACTGAGCAGGAACTGGTGGATGCACCAGCTTAACAAATCACCATTGTGCTTACTTTGCTGAATGGAGCTCAGGATCAGTTGCATCCTGTGCAACCTCTTTGGTCACTGACGTGGAGTAGGCACATGTTCTTAGTACACCTGAACAATACACATTACAAGTCACATACTCAACCGGAGGAAAGTTGTACTGCTTTGTGTCTACACCCATTATTTGTTGTTTTGTATTTTCCACATCTCAGGGAGCTTGAAATGGAGGTGTGTCAAGATTTAGCTAATATGTACGTACGATGTTTGTAAATATAAAAGTTGTTGCCATGGTGCAGTTTTAGTATTGACACAGTCAGATTTTAAGTTCCTATCCAGTTCAAATATATAAGTATCACAAACTAACTGCAGTCTCTTTTTTTCCAGTCTGCATATCTATGCAATAATCCACTTTTCTTGTTTATAACAAATTTGCTGTCAGCGTTCAGCAATACTACAGTACTTCATATTTCTGTTAAATTTTGTGCAGCATTGTTATACCAGTGTATGATGATCTGAGGCCACATCCCACACTGAAGCCACAATGTTATGTGTGTCTTGGAATGTCAGATGGTAAAAATTTGTAATTTTCTTTCCCCCCCATCCTGAAACTCACTCGGGAAGAGATTTTAGTTCCAGTCCGGTTGGAGAAGTCTCATCAGTGTTTCCAGGACTGCTTCAGCTACATAGACCGGGACTCCTTTAACAATGTCTCTGATCTGCTCAGATGTAGTGCATATATGACGTTTTGTGAGACCTTGCTCATCCTTCTGAATCGGTTTACCTTTAACCCAATTAGAAACCAAGCTACAGGACCAAGTTACAAAAGAGTTAAAATTTACTAAATGTAGTCAGAGACAGAGCAGGGAACATGCTCGGTAGCAGGTATTTACTTTGCATGGGAGGGGGTAAAGTCAGTGATGAGGATGCAGTGCAGTGATGGAGGCCTAATTTGTTGGCTCATAGATTTTTTTAACTGAACTATCTCAGTGGGTGAAGGTTAACGGCGTTTTAATAGATGGTATTTCCTTCCCTACACCGTGCTCCTTCAGGGGTGATTCACCACCTTTGTTTGTTTGAACTTTATTGCCTTAAAATATGATGACAGGCAGTTTACATACAAAAGAATAAAAAGAAAGAAAGAAAGGGATAAAAAGGGTGTTGAGATTAAGATTGGGCAGAAAACACATACCTAAACAAACAGACATATATCTGTACATACCAAGTTCTAATCAGATAGGAAAGACAGTTATGACCATTTTTGTGAAAAAAGTATCTAGTTTCATTTGTAGTTGGGCAGTCAGACGCTCCATCATGTAGACTTGTTTCAATTTTTGTCTCCATTGGGCAACGGTCGGTTTAATCCAATTCAGTGTAATAGTCTTTCTTGCAACTAGTAACAGAATATGCAGTATATAACATTGATCTTTAGTGAGTAAATCCTTAGGATATATGCAGGGGTGAAAGTAGTTTTAAATTCTTGCAGGTACTATGACACAAACACCCCCACACACGCATACATACACACACACACACATATATATAAAAAATACAGCTATTGCCTACCTGAATAAGGCAGAAATTAGAATCTGTTGACAATGTGGAATATATTTTTGTTGTTAAGGAACTGAGATGTTTGCACACAATGCACACTTAACACAACTGATGACCACCTCCATGCATTCTGCTTCTGTCTGCCAATACAAAACTTCTGGAAAGAAATAACCACCAAAAACTTTCTCTAACCTCAATCCTCTTGGCAACCACTGTGTTTTGGAGCTGAATGCACTCTCATGTAGCGTAAATGAAATCTCTGGTCATAAGCAGTGTTTTTGAGCTGTGCTGTGCTGTGTTGTTGAAATTGAGCAGAATAACATGAAACACAATTACTTAATCTCTATTTGCTTTTAATTGTGACAGTTTGTAACAAGCAGACCGACATTAAACGTAGTGGTGAACGTTTTAACCTGTTAACTGGCCGAACCAAAATCACCTGAAAAAACTACGCCCTCTTGTTATTGTTGGCTCTGGAAAACCCATGTCGTTGCCCATTGTCGGTTAAAAAAACTTTCTCCGTGAGATCGTTCAAATCTTCTTTTGCTTCTGTAAGCTTTGTTCACGCTGAGCATTCCTATTTGGGCTCATTAGCGCTGCTGGTGTTTCGGCATGGAATTGCATTGACTTATAATTTGATCATCTCTCTCAGACAAAGAACAGATAAGTGACAGAATACGGGCACTTCAGGGGGCCAATCAGATTTCAGATGGGGCCAATGCCGCTGTGGCCCCCGCCCCCCTCCTTTGTCATCAGATGTAACAAAAGAATTCTGTAATTCTAAAGATCAAAGGCCTTCCATAACTAAGCCACAACACTTCCAAAGCAGAACATAAGTTCACTGTACTTTATTTGTGAATACACAAAGTTCAGAGCTCATAATTTGAATATCTAAATTGTCTTCATTTGACAAAAACTTTTAAGAAATGTGTCCAAACTCATTAACAAGTTACAAGAGAGTTTTCTTGTAGCAAAATGGCTGAAAAATCCTGCTTGGCTGTCTGTTCTGACCAGTTTTCCCATTTCAGTAGAGGAAGCCAGAACTCCTCTGTGTCTTATCACTATAAAGTCAAGAACTCTGTTAGAAAAGCTCCCTATGCAAAAGGTGACAAAAGTTTCAAGAAAACAAAAAATTCATCTGAGGAAGAGCACGCCATCCTCAGAATACTGCAGTCTTGGAATCTTCACCAAGCACTTACTAAGGAGCCAATGGACATTGACCAAGAATACACCCAGGAGCCAATGGACATTGACTGACCATTTGGTCAGTGACCAAGAATCCACCTTATCAAGCTTGGCTTGAAAAGAAAGAGATTTGAGGTTAATGATGAAATAAGTCTTGAGGCATGCGTCTCCCCAGATAAGAAAAGGTGCATCTGTGACAATAAATCTCTGTTAAAAAGGCGCTACAGTCAAATTTCAGAGAGCAGCAACAGCACCTTGGAGTTGAGCTCACCACAAAGTAAAACAAGAAAAATAAGGGCGCCCAGGTGGCTTAGTGGTGAAGCCGGCGACCACATACATATGCCGTGTTGCGGTGTGGTTGGTGCGGGTGTCTTCCCTGTATCTTTCTCCCATTTCATGTCTCCCTCCACTGTCGATTTGGCCGGTGCAGCCAAAAATGAATCAGTGGTGACGCCGAGCACCCCTGAAGTTGCTTGCTACTTCAGAGCATCTGAGGAAGTGGAGGTCATCCTAAGAAAGCAGAAGGCTTTGAATCTTAACCAAGAATCCACCAGTTCCCACATCAAGCTTGGCTTGAAAAGAAAGAGATTCGAGGTTAATGATGAACTAAGTCCTGAGAGAAGGGTCTCCCCACCAAAGAAGAAAAGGTGCATCCGTGACAGTAGATCTCTGTTAAAAAGGCGCTACACTCAAATTTCAGAGAGCAGCAACAGCATCTCGGAGTTGAGCTCACCACAAAGTAAAAGAAGATTATTATTATTTTCTTCTCGCTCACACTGAGCACCGAGCAGAAAATAAGTAAAAGAAGAAAAATAAATACAGATATTCATCTGTATTTGCTTTTCTTATTATTATTTTCTTCTCGGTGACACAGAGCACCCATGAAAATGCTTCTGCTGCAATCTGGTGGAAACCATGGAATGATGCTAGAACTTCCAAAACCACACAGAGAGAAGCAAAGGAAGGAAGACCAAAGAGTAACTAAAGTTTGGATAACTAGGAAACTTTTTTATAATTTGGCTTAAAACCTTCTTTTTTGAAAACACCCAACTGGTCGTGGCAGATGACCACCCCTCCCTGAGCCTGGTTCTGCTGGAGGTTTCTTCCTGTCAAAAGGGAGTTTTTCCTTCCCAGTGTCACCAAATGCTTGCTCAAAGGGGGTCGTTTTGACTGATGGGTTTTCTCTCTAATTATTGTAGGGTCTTTACCTTACAATATACAGTGCCTTGATACATCTGTGATTTGGCGCTATTTACTTTACCAGTCAAAAGTTTGTCCAAACTTTTGACTGGTAAAGTAAATAAAATTGAACTGGATCAAGCTCTATCAAATGATTCCACACAGGTTTTCCCTCAGTGACAACTGCATATTCCTGCATAAACAAGCACCAAGCATGGCAGTCAAGAAGTCCACACTAGATCAGTAAGAACAAGCAGATTATAAACTATAAATATGTAAATATGAAATAAATGCAAGCAAAAAAAAAATAAAAAATGCCCAAAGACTTATTTGCTTACAGATTCTGCAGAGATTAGACACCTCCTAAAATGCTGTGTACATATCTATAAGGTGGGACCAGTTCAACNATCTAAAAGCATCAATCAATGTTAAATCTTTTTAAACCTCTTAATCAGAAGTGTCTAAGAGATGCAAAATGAATTTCAATGCAAGTTGCAAAGGTATATGGTATGGCAGGGGTGTCAAACAGGCCCGTGGCTAGAATTGGCCTGGCAAAGACTCCAATCTGGCCCACTGCATGGCTTTGGAAAATGGGAAGGGCATACATTTTGGACTTCTAACTGTATTTTTAGAAGTTTTACAGCTTTTTCCTACTGATAGAGGCCTCCTCTGGGACCATTCCTACGTTAACTGGCCATTAGTGATGGGTCAGTCGCGAACGATCCGGCTCTAAGGCTACGTTCACACTGCAGCCTGAAGTGACCCAATTCCGATTTTTTGTGAAATCTGATTTTTTTTGCGTGGTCGTTCACATTTCCAAATATATG
>JASGAU010356155.1:0-19979 GCA_030220045.1 Australoheros facetus | reverse complement strand
GCTCAGGTGAGGGCAGGTGATGCTGATATGAAAGTTAGGCCGTCCAATTTCACAACCGGCCTTTGCGGTCTATGTGGGCTGGGTCCTTCGAAGGATGCCGCCCATGAATTTGGACACTGCTATGGAGATGATGGAAGAGACTACGCTGGTGGATGGGAACTTTAAATACAAAAAAATTCCAGGTGGAAGTACAAAAAGAAATGCTGAGTTTGCTTATCACAGGAGCACTTCCACCCTTCGTCGGTCTGTGTAGTAGACTGGTGGGAAAATAAACAAGATTTTTAAGTGTAAGCTTATGTATACTGATTCATTCATCAACCAAACTTAAATCAATATTTTTCATGTTAAATACTGAAATGCGATTAATTTCGATTAATTAATTACAAAGCTTCTAATTAATTAGATTAATTTTTTTAATCGAGTCCCACCCCTATTTTAAATATAACTAACTTTGCAACATTACAATCATCCACAGCCAAGAGAGGACATGCACAGTAGAATGCAAATATAGCATTTTTATTATTTGAATATAATTATAACATTAAACTTGCAACTGAAAACAATGCTCACACTTAATGTGCTACCTTTAATTTATCTTCTAACAACACCAGTTTGAAATAGCCTAGAGCAAATTCGTCCACATGATGTTTTAGATGAAGGTCAATTTATTTCTAACTGTTAAATGAACGCATACCTCATGCAATTTACAACACTTTGGCAATCACAGTGAATTAGCTGTGTTCTCTTAGACAATACAATATCGCCAGTTAAGGGGGAAAGGGGCTTGTTGGGAGGGACGACAAATTCAGTTTAAACACATCTGTTGATTGGCCGCACAGCGGGAATTCAGAGAATAATAACTGTGACAGCAGTGGAAGAGAGCCGGGATGAAGGGATCTAAAATCCAGGAAAGCCGTTTCCCTGGCACCATTCTTCCCTCAGAGATTACATGTCTCTCGTTTTCATCATAACATCCAAGTTGGCTTGTGACCATTAATAGGACAGACCTCAGTACTTTTCCCTATTGCAGCAGAGTGGCCAGCCATACAAACCACATCAGAGGAAATGTGTCATCTACGCAGCACTGAGACCTTACAAATGCAAAATATGACATCACAGCACAAGTTTACTGAGCAATATTTAAATATACAACTTCCTTTCAAATGTTAAGGCAGCACCAATTTCTTTTCACAGCACCAGGCTTGAAGAATAATTATGTAGTCTGGGAGAAATACTTAAATACTCTCAATAGGCTTAAGCGTGAGGCTGTGGGCTGCATTCAGGTGGACAGCAGGGAAACATAATATACTGTCGCTGCAGAGCACAATTCAGAGCCTGCAGTGAGTTGAGGCACTTTCTGCGCCACAGACCTCCCGGCTGTTCAAATCATCCTCGTTCACTCGCTCAATATACCTCCACCTCTGCAGGCTGGAGCCTATATACTGCCCGCCTCATCTCTCCACAGTATTTAATGTGTTCCTGCCTTCCCACTCTTAGTTCAAACCTTTGCCAAACGCTTGCCTGACATCATATCCCGCAGCTTTTGCAGCAGACAAGTAATATGGGCTCATTCTGCAGCAGCCTGTGGCACTGACAGGAGTGGGCTTGTGTCTACCAGAGCTGATTACTTGCCAAGATTGCTGATCAAATTGTCAAATCACCCAAACTTTCAGACAGTTTTCACTCCTACCTAGTAAAATGTGACCCTATTTTATTTTCAGGGCAATTTCTGTGATCTCCATGTTTTGCAGACAAAACCTGATGTGACTCCAGATTAAAATTTATGTGGGTTTTTCTCCTGTACAACTGGTACTTTCTTTGTAAGAAAATGAGCTCCATTTCCAGTGTGTTAAATCCTGGTCCATAATAATTTGTCTTGTATTATTACCTTTTATCTTCTTCTAGAGCAAGAAAAACATCAGCGAAACACGTGCCTGCCCCTCTCAAATAAGCGTTTTTAATCTCTTTCATTAAGTTGGCATTAGAGCTTTGAGAAACTGATTAGATGCCTCATTCCTAGTGGCTGCACTGATTGTTGTTAATGGCAACCTGTATTGCAGGGGCATTTTTTCAGACTTGGTGTCTGCCTTGCTCTGTTCAAGCAACTCTCTGAAACACATGGCTCTTTTAATTAGCTCTCCATTCAGATCAATGCAGCATTGGTACTGTGATCAGTATTCAGTATTTGAGTTTTCCTTAAAAACTCCCCTCACTTTGCTTCTGGTCTTGATTATGGAGAGGCTGTTTTATATGAACAGACTTAATGAAAGATTATTCCACTGTGATTTAACACTGTGGATGTGGATGAGATCTCAAAACCAAATGCAACTCCAAAGGCAAAGAGATGAAGAAAAAAAACGCTGAATGTAGTTACTAGCTTCCAGCTTGGTTCACCGGAATGAAGACTGCCTTGTCGAGGTATTGTTTTTATTACTATTTAATAAAACCTATATTGGGAGATGTAATGTTCCTTTATCATAAACAGCTTTGTACTGCGATACATCTTGAACCATCTAACCGCTGCTTCTTTGTCAGAGAGGGTACAGCTGTGCAATTATAGCAGCTATGTCACATCCTGTGAGAAAAAGATGCAAACTAGATCAAATATCCTGCCTGTGCACAACCAGGTTATTTAGGTTCAGTTGTATTGATGTGCTACAGAAATCCTCATCTACAGATATGGTGTGTTGTGTACAGGGTAATGCCTGTGTCTCTCCTGCTAGTAAACGCAGTGAGTCAGAGTGGAGGAGGCAGACCGAGGCGCCAGATGCCCACTTCTGGGCCAGACCTCCCTCAGGACAGGCTCGCCCCTTCTTCAGCTTCATGATCCGGCAAGAGGCAGACTGGTGTTTCCATTAGCTTAGCCTCTAATAACAACTACACCTGGGTCCTTGTTGTCCTGCAACAAATCCCTCTCTATGCGACCCTCTCCATCCTAGTCATGCTCCAGGAAAATACAGTACAAATGAACAGAAATGAATGATATTAAATATGGTCAAATTGCTACTAAAAACTGAAAGTTTACTGACGATTTACTTATCTTTATATTGTCCTGCATAACAGTGCCTTTGTTTATAGGCTCCAATGTTGATCTGTGAATATTTAAATAAAAATAATATATAATGATAATATGAAAAATTAGCTGGCGCACTCCTCTGTTTGCCAAAAAGAGTTAATAAATAAATCTTATCCACTTAATTTTCAATGATTACTACATCATCTTTTAATATTTATGAATGCTAAATTAATATGTCACCGAGGTTATCGATTTCTGACCTCCAAACTGCATGTTTTTCAAGTAGCTCACTTTTTGTCAATTTTATAAGCTTTACAAATGTTGGAACCACATGGGTACATCTGTGGTTTTGGTCCCCCAATTTTGGGTGACAAAGGAAACAAACTTCAAAAAGTAAATTCTGTGAATATTTTCCAATTCAGCTGGAACTTACAGTGGAAATAAAATCAGGCTTTTTGCCCATCTTTGTTATATTTAATTGCCATTTTAGTACTTTGAACTGCATTTCCAGTGAATCTGTGCAGATTTAATGGATACATTTTTGTCAGTAGCTTTTCTCACTTTACAATTTCTTTAACAAAAGTGTTTTAGACCAACAACTTCTGTATTTACAGCATAAATTTTTTGAAACCTTAACCTTATTCATCTTAATATATCAAATGAACAGCCAATAAGAATGACCTTCAATTAAAATAGCTTGAAATTAAAAAAAAAAAAAAAAGACACCATTTGGATTTTTCCTCTTTCTTCGTCCTGTATCCATGCTAGTGCGGGACAATTTTGTGTCCCATGCAGCAATCTGAAATGCCCTGATTGACGCCTGACTCCGAGCATCCGTTCAGCCTCTTGCTTTGCAAAGCCTGTGCCAAGAGGATTAAAAATGGAGTCCTCTAGGGCCATGCCATGCCATCTGGACAGAGTTGATCTGGGAGCAGGGTTGTCAGCCAGGAGTGCTGAGTGCATAAAATACTGCATAACTATATTCAAATGCAGCCTTTAGCCCTTTAGAAAGACATAAAAAAACTATTTTTTCTGACACTGAGTCTTCCTTTTCATCATATTATTTTGTATCACTGCCTCCATGGAGTGGACAAAGACTATTTGTTCTCATTTATAATTATTTTTACTTTCTTCTTCCTAGTTTGATAGTTCCATCTATTGTTATATAAAGACAATGAAATGAAATGGGATGACTAATTACATTTAACAGGGGAGTCTTGATCTGATGTTCTATTTTGCACTTTGAAGGCAATTACTTGTTCTAATATAACACTAAACTATAGACAGGTGACACATTATATGGGAAAGCATTAAAGCTGAGTTATGTCCTGTACCCATGAGTACATTAATGGGTATGTTAGCACTTTATTTTCAGACAAGTTATTTGTACATCCTGAACAATCTTTGCTTTACTGAAATTAAAAGCTCAGATTTTTAAAGGTTGCAACCGAAAACTAATGTAATGAAATGAAATAGAAAGGGAAATATAGTTTTACTATGAGTCCTGTCCAACTTAAAGACAGTCAGAATAAAATACTGAGAGGACTAAATGCTAATGCCTCAATAACCTTTTTCCATAGAGTGATGTGTGTCACCTTTGATTCTCCCACAATATCTCGGTCTAACTTTAAAGGTTAAAGTGAGCGGTTGCTCGTCAATATGCCAAAGAGAGGCGAGATGACATCTGTGCTCTGCATGGCCAAGAAAGGCAAGTAGCAGTACACTAAAATCATGCACAAATGGAAATGAGAGAATTTAGGTCACCGTCAGTGACAACTGCTATACTTCAGAGACACGTGTGAAGTTCTGATGTTTAGATGATGTAATTCTTTTTCTTTGGTGATATCTGTTGGGAATAGAAACGGGAGAGGTTGGGTTTCTTTATTAGCTTTTTCTCTTTGAGAGGTTATGGCTATTAGCAGTAACCAGCTGATGCCTCTTTTTCCAACTGGATTCCCTCACCTTATCTCCACTCCAGGCCATTCCCTGTACCGGCGTACTTTATTACATTTTTTTTTTTATAGCTGGCATCCACGTAAAGACACATTTCACAACCCATTTCACAATCTACCCCTGAAGATGCACAAATCTGTGTTGCTATGTAGTATAATCTTACATTAGCCATTCAACCTTAGTTATGCTTCAGAGCTAAGCCAAATCAAAAATGGGATTTGGCTTAGACCACCGCCACCACCAAAAAAATAAAATAAAATAAATAAATAATAGTCCATCCATTCATCTAAAGAAAGAACCAACTGTGCTTTTCTAACAGTAGAGTTTCCAGAGGGCATTGACTCCATGGAGAATAGAAGTTGCACGAACAGTACTGGCCAGTCAAAAAATAGCATTAGCATAAATTCTTGGTCATCAAATGAATCACAATAAAAAAACAAAAACTAGCACCTAGCCATGCAGTAGCATGGCAACAAAACATTCGCTTTTGTGCTGCAGTGCGTCCAATGTGTTCATAAGCTGGGAAACGTGAAATATTAGGCTATGTATCTATGCAAACCCGACCTCAAAGCAAATGCATCCATAGTGGAAAAGCAATCACTATGTTATTAGAGAGTCTACCATATAAGAACACATTCACACATTCAAAAACAAGAATACAAAATAAGATACGATAAAACTTTAATGATCCCACAACGGCGAAAATTGCATATTACAGCAGCTCAAGTACAGAGAAGAAGGATGAAATAAAATAAAATAAAAAACACCATATACATCTATTGGGGATCATTTCTGTTTTAAACTTACTAGCTAACCCAGTCCAAGCTCTGGGTTAGCTTACTAGCTCAAAAATATTTGAGACATGAAAATGGAAACTTCCACATAGGTGTTCTTCAACTATACAAGGCCAGGTCTCCATGGAATTCTGTTCACTTTTCATACATGATCAGGATCTGTCAGGGTATCTAAAACTCTAGCCCAGCCATTTCGTGCTACCAGTAAATTATATACATGACTGAATAGGAGCCCCTTTAAGGAGCCCCTGCAGCAAGATCGAGCAGTAAATGGTGACTAAACAGTGCTTTAAAAAAAATAGTTAACAGAGCGTAGGAGTCCTTTTTGTTCATTATTTTTGTTTTCTGGTTTTTATTGTAATGTCATCGAATATTTGCCATTTTCACTTCAATATTTCCCAATTTGAAACGTTTGTTTCTTATCTGCCTGTTTTTGCTGTCAACCATTTTTCCACATAAAATCCAGCTTTAAAAGTAAACAGAATAATGAAGAAGTAATAAAGAAATAGTAGAATTTGAATTTGCAGATGGCTAAATCATCCTCTCTTGTGCGTTTTCACTTCAAGTTAAAAGTGCAAAAAATAAAATTAAAAAATAATATTAATATTAAAGAAACCCTCTCTGGTGTTTCTCTTGCCCTCTTCAAGCGCTGAAGTTTGGTGATTTTGCAAATTTCAACTTTAGCTTGTGATTCACAGCAAACAGGATAAGTTTGTTGACACTGCACCTCCATCTGGCTGGCTCAGCTGTCAGTCAATCAAGGATAATGGCCCCACCCAGTGCTTTACCCTTCACAGCTATGGCCAACAGTCCCAACAACTTCACAGATCAGTACCGGACACATCCACATGAATCGTCTTTTCCAAGTAAACATTAACTCACTTCTGGCTGCAAACGGGACCAAGTCGTCTAATTTCAGTTGAACCTTAAAGGCTCAACAACCACATGAGCTCTGGACAAAAGAAGCATCTCCAACTGTCTCTCTGATTAGAATGTCCCCAGGGACCACAGCACACATCACTGCCCTTTGTGTATGCGTGTGTCGTTGGGGGGGTTTGGGGGTGGGGTGCTTATTAGTTGGCTCTAATCTGCTTGATAATAAAGATCCCCGGTACTCAGGGGACCTGATGGGGAGGGTAAGGCTGTTTTTTTTTAGAGGGGGAGGGCGGTGTTGCTCTACTGTCTTACTCCAGTGCAATCACGACCGTTGCTCGCCACTAAGCCAGCAGCACTCACAAACGGTCTCACTGTCTCTCTCCTCCACACACACTCTTCTTCTCTCACTCACTCTTTGATACATGCAAACGCACACACACTCACGAGCTTCTTCTCGCACTTCACTGCTCACTGACTCGCTCGCCCTCCCTCAGTCGTCACTCTGTAACCGTACGGACACACTCGGCTTTGCTACGGCTACTGTGTAATTCTCCAGCTATTCCAAAGCTGCTGTCTCAGTACCTCGCGTAGTGCATACACTCATAAGCATCTGCTCTGATCCAGCGTGGGCTCAAAGTGTACACAGAGAGCGGGATAATGAAAGAAAGGCACCAAGGAGGAAGGCAGGGTGAGAGAGGGAACTAAAAGGAGGAGAAGGATAGAGCTTGCTCTTGCGTAAAGGTGGGAGGACAGTTTGATTCAGTGAAAATTTGGATTAAACTGGCTACGACTCTGGTCTAAAGTTACCACTAAAGGTAAGTGCATCTTCTCCTCGAGAGATTCTTCCTCTGCCTCTATGCATTTCACCTCCTAGTTTTCACCTTCATATAGATTAAACTGATTTCCAGCAACTCCGCAGCTTCTTGGATTAGTTAAGACACATTTTATAGCTTGTTGACAGAGCTTCACACGATAGAAGGAGCTTTATTCGATGAAGTCACTGTCATGATTTCGTTGATGGACACAGTTGAGACTCTTCTTTCTAACAGCTGGTTAAGTGGGATGGAATTTGGATCAGCTGTGCCCTTGACAATGTTGTAATGCTGTTTAAGTCTGAGGACGGCAGACATTCAGTTGCCTGCCTCTTGCGTTCTCTGTTACGGCTCCCCTAGAATTAAATGAGAAATCACTGAGTGTCAATTAAAGACGTCAGGAAACACTTCACTCTGAATGTGCTGACCCCGTTTGTAGGTCTCAGTTATTTCAGCTCCTCCACACACAAAAGGCTGCGGAGTTTTTCAACTCTGTGTGTTGGAGGGTGCTCAACACTGATTAACACACCATGGTGTGTCAAGTGCCTTTGGCAAGTTTTGCTTATGTCTGCAAAATACAAAAAAAAAAATAAAAGGAAAAAGATGAACATGTATTCTTCTTTTGAAAATCTATGACTGACTAAATTATAGGAATTATAGTCCATTACAGCCTCAAAGTAGTACTAATGTAATGTTTTAGTTGAGATTGCGCAGGGTCTGATGGCTCAATCACAGGCTGGGGATTAATCTTTTTGTTTGAATAGTGTATATCTGCAATATTATTAGTTGGTAAGGCCATTCTTGTGGTGTGGAAAGGGATTAGGGAGAACAATCTAAGAGGATATCAGACAGGCTTGGCAGAATCAGATTTGCTGAGAAACATGGGATCACAGATGCAACTTGCCCCCATTTCACATAACAGATGCTTATTTGGATGAGCTAGAAAGGAAATATAAGGGCACGAAATACGGAGATGCACCCTTCAGCAATGCCGAGACATTTGCATTAAACATATACATCTGATCTTTATACCAGTAATCCCACTGCCAGTTGTAATTGCATCAAATTTGCATCTCAGAAAAGATCATGCCCTGGACAGAGACACACACAATGGACTTATTGGACTTTTGTAGCAATGTGCATCATTATTATTTCACCATCAATAATTAAGATCACCAACTTCCACTTCCGAATCTCTGTACGTGTGTAGCATTCCAGTCTAAAGTCATACCCTGTGAATTCAAGCACAGCTTTTTAAAGTCAATCCCATCTTTACTTACAGATTAGATATAAAAAAAGTCTCTTGCCTTCCCCTACTTTAAGCACATCTAATGTAACTCACTTTAGTGTCAGAGGAGCTGAGTCTTCTTATCAGCATTCAGCTGAAAACACCTGCTTTGGAATAATCAAATTACGCTCCAAGGAGTCCACTTCCAGAGGAAAAGAGGAGCTGGACCCTCTGAGTACACAGAGGCTAGTGTGCAGAAAATGAGCATTCAGGGCATGCAGCCACCAACCACTCAGGTATTATAACTGCATTAGAGGGGATAAATGAAGAGCCATGCAGTATACTTATGGTATATTAAGTGATGACAGTGATATTAGCTGACTCAGGTGCATATTAGGACAATTGTTTTACCCATCTGGTGACATAGTGTGGTGTAAGGAAGTGCTTGTCTGATGACAGTCAACCTACAGTATAGAAAAAACCCCTTTAGAATAAAATCATGTCAGATTTTTAGATGTTGTTTTATATTTTCAGCGCTGCCCTAGTTAAGTGAAATTTATCTGCAACTGGCGGCGTGCTTTCAGATTTCAGATCACCTTGTTTCACGCACTGCACTGTCTTCTGTTTACATGGATTTCATCGCGTCTCAGTGACCAACACAATTATGATGAGCATGTTCTGTTTTTTAACTGGCTCTTTTAATCACAACAACCAGCAAGTATGTTTGATTACTTCTTCAGATTTAGAATTAATTTAGCTCAGGACACTGTGAACCATAAGAGAGAGGAAAAAAAAAAGAAGATATGATCACCTTATTCTATGTGTTGTAAATGTAAATGTAGGCCCAAAAAAATCTGGAATGTCCAAAGCAATACAGAGATGGGTTACAAATTAAAGGAAAAAAAAAAATAAAGCGACAGAGTAAGCCTCAGTGTGACTTGTTTCTCATTCTCCAAGTGTCTGGAACTCTAGTGAAGGGATGGAACACCAATCTTCCAAGATAAATTCCTTCATTTGGTGTTTTGGTGATGGTAGTAAAGACCACAGTATTCCTCAGGCATTCTGTGGTATTGAGATCTAGTGACTACTAGACGGATAGTATGCGACTGAAGACCCGAACCATTTACTGACTCCTCATGCTCTGTGAATAAGAGCATCTCCATCCTGAAAGGGACTGCTTCCATCAGGGCAGAAGTGTTTCATTACAGGATAAAGGTGACCACTCAGAACAACTTTGTATTGATTTGCTAACTCTAAGAGGATAAAGTGGATCCCAAAACCTGCCAGCAAAATACCTCTAACCACTCACTCCAGGGGGTCAGTCATTCAAGTTTTTCCTTTAATTTGTCAGCTGTCTGCACGAAACCACAAGCCCAGGAGGATGTAAAGTCAAGCAGCTCCTTATGCCTTTCTCTGCACTGTGTCCATGTAAATTTAATGGCAAGCCTGAGTGCTTTGTGGTAAATTACAGCATTAGGTCCACAAAGCTGTCATCATACGTTAGGATCCACCGCTCTGTTTGATTAGGGCTGAGCTGTTATTTATGGCGAGTCTGCAGCCTTTACCGTAAGCAGAACTACAGTGATCAGTCATACAGATATGCCACCTATCACTGCATTTTGAAGTAAGTGTCCATCAAGAGCCTTGGGCTTAAATGGAATCAATACTTGAGATTATTTGAAGTCCCCAGACTCTCTTTACCTTGGGCTCTTCAATCTCCGCCCTCACTCAGTGGACTCATTTTGACATCATTCCACTCTAAATGAGGTGTGTCCGAGTGTGTGTGTGTGTGTGTGTGTGTATGTGTGTGACGACTAAAGTGTGTGTCTCTGTTCATTTCTATAGCACCCTAAGATGTAATAAGCTATCTGTCAGAAACTTGCCTCCATCGATTGAAGCATCTGAATGCTAATCAGACAGTGGATTTGGTTGTTCTGTCTGCAGTCTCTATTGTACTTGCATAAATGTGCATTGTGTAAGGCAGCACCCCCGCAAGCTACTCTCAGCTAAGAACCCTGCAGACCTCTAAGACCAGGATCTCCCTTGCTCTCATCAGCAAGAGTCCTAAACATCTCAAATTAAAGTCTTGCAGTGATGGATGACTCTCAGTCTCTAGCAGATATTGCGCAGGCTTCTGCTCTGAATGATGGGCAAGTCCTCTTCACTCTACTTAGTAATTATTTATATAGATTTGTCTCTGCTCGTTTGTCAGTTTTTGAGACATGTCGTTTCTTCCTCTCTGTGGTACTAATACCCAGCAGAGGTAAAACCTCACAGTTTCTGCTGCCGTCTGATGCTGGCGTTTCTTCTTTTATACATTTTTTTCTCTCTTTCTGGAAGGAAAACGAATATAGCCTTCCCAGTGGTATACGCTAGTTGTCTGAAGCAATGGTGAAAATAGAAGTAGGAAGGATGCAGTTACCTGACGATACAATTTATAGAGGACACAACTGTTTTGCCCTTCGAAAAATACAAAACAGTGAGCTGGTGTTCTGTGTGAGATAAAAGGTGAGGCAGGTCCTCTGAGACTCAACTGTGCAGAGTTTCAACATTGATTATTACTCATATCTGAGCACTGCTGTGGCTTATCTTAGAATGGCCACAGTTGGAAGCATCAAGGAAAATGACAACAGTTTTTTTTTTTCTCTTCTTCATTGACATTATTAAGCTGCTCTTCCTCATCCTTTAAGAGTTTCACTTAAATGCCTTCAATTTTTAAGCATTCCCTTTGAAGACATTTCAAGGAAAGCGAGGCCACGTCATTGTCTCTCCTTTTGTTCGATTACTTTATGAATTTTCTTTCATAAATGTGTTTAACATTGCAGAGCAAAATCTTAAAATATCCCGAAGGGGCCCTTGGGCCTTTGTGTCTTTGAATGCATTTGTGCCATCCCTTTGAGAAATCCACCACAGATTCTCAGCCAACAGTGGGCAGAAACAGTTGTGGTTATAAAAATCACCGGAGGCCATGCACAGGCACAAGTACAAGTGCAGGATGGAGTGTGTTTCTGTGCCAATGCTTTTACACTACAGTTTATAAAGTTGCTCTTTGTTGTGTCTCCATTTTTGAAGAGCACTGAATAACGGGTTTCATTGTTTTCCTGTTTCAGTCAGACTGACAGTTAGCAGGTTAAATATGCAATCTGCATCCTTTGCATTTGTGATAAAATGCGTTCAATCTGACAAACATTTAATCACCAGGAGTCGTCCAAACAATAAACAGTCATCTGTGGCTGGACTTGACTCTATAACCTTAAACACAACCTCGCCCGCCCCAGGGGGGGACGTGGGAAAGATTTCCTGTCACACAGGTGAATGACTATTAGTTTACTGACCCTAGAGGTAGAGGGAGATTGTAATGATTTTTAGAGAGGGTGCTGGGGNGAGCTGAACAGGGCTATGGAAGTCTTGCAGGAAAGAAGAAGGCAGATATTGGAATACTCTGTTCTGGTGAACTGATGAAATTTTGCAGATGACTGCAGCCCCGTGGTTTTAAGGGGTCAATAAAATTATCGCAAGCTTATTTTCATTTGAGTTTCTAAATTGGCAATCCATCTGTTAATCCATCGGTGGTGATAAGATGACCACCAAGATACAAATACAGTGACATCCTCGGGCCAGAAGAAAAAATAAAACATGACCCAAAATTGAAAGGCACATGCAATAGAGGGCTCTTACAAAGTGTAGGACCACCCCCCATCCCACCCCCAACAGAACATCCTGCAGCAGGCATTAGTGTTTTAGAGGGCCATGATCCCAAGCCAATTCAAGCCATTGGCCTTAGCTTCAATAATCACCCAAGCTGGAGCGCTCAAAGCTGAGGCAATGAAAGCATAAGAGACGAGACGAGCAAGCTGAGAGACCTTCTAGCCATCTGCAACCATTACCAACCAGGCTGCAAGAGGATGTTAAGAGAAATAATACAGTCTGGTGGTGCACCCAAAGCAGTGGAAAACACTATACTTATTATACTATACCACTGCACTAAAACTGAAAACTACGAAGCCAGAATGATGAGTTTTGATCTGCATATATTTCAAAATGACGGGGAGTTCACAGACTACCACCCAAGTTTGGCAGCTGTGGGGCACTAACATTTTATCTTTTGTATTTTTTTTCATTGATAAATAAGAATATCATGGCATAGATAAGTTCCTAACCGTTGCAGCTATGTCACAACTTGTATAGAAGTCTAACCGTATTAATGCTAAATGCACCCTTTATTTTTTTTTAAAGGTGATTGTGTTGTTGGCTAGCATAAATGAGCAGCACTGTTTCCCTTTTATTTGATGAATTCAGTCTTCCATTCCCTGCCACATAAAATTGTCACTTTCATTCATGAAAACTTTATTTCATTAAAATAAAGCACACTCCTTAAATGATAATATATGTGCAGCAGACACTACTTTTCTATGAAGTACCCAGTACTCTTTGCTTACAGCGCTAGAGCAAGCTAATGCCGGCATGTAGACTTCTGTAATGCAACTGGTGGAGCAGAAGTGTTTTATTTCTTTTCCCATCTGTCCAGCAATGCTTTCACGGTATCTTACACTGAATTCATATTTCATAAGTCTCAGGCGCTGTGGTGAATACTGTATAAAGTTTTCTGGAAACAAGGAAGCCTCTGCTAAACTACAACTACAGGTGAGCCACAAACTGAAAGAACTAAAAAGTGTATGTATACACAGTCGTTTGATTTATAATGTCTGAGGTGTAATTTCAACCCCGCGTGTATAAAACGGCCGGTGTAGGTGTTCAAGGTCATTTGAAAAAATTACCCATGGAAGTTGCTCCTGCTGGTATCTCCTCCTCTTATCATTATTGTGGTAGAGAGGAAAATTACATCATAACTTACTGAAGTAGAACAGAGGCCGAGCTAGCACAGCAGCAGGCTGCTCTTTGATATGGGAGCTAACCACAAAACTCACTTGCACTCGTCCATGTATTATCAGTCATTCATATTATCACAGTCTTGGTATATTCCAGGGTCAGGCTGTTTGTCCCGTCCCCCGTCACTGATATGGAGGATCCACTCTGTGCCTACAGAAACACGCCGTGAAACTTTGTAGCGTTGTACTTTTTACTCATTAATTAAAAGCAAAACTGAGTGTTTTTTTTTTTTTAATGGGAGCATAAGATATGCATTTTAGACCATCTTTAACGAATTAAGATTTAGAAGGAGCCACAGACAAAATAAAAAAGTTTGAGTAAACATTCACATTAAATAGCTGACAGCACTGCAACGCAAGTCCTGCTGCAAAACAATTAAGACTCTGAAGTGTCGTCTTTGATGCGACCGTGAGGACAAAGAAACAGTTCCTGTTGTATTCATTCATGCTTATCTTCCAATAAATGCCTCCGTGAAAAATGTCACTGAGACACACAAACACTGTCATCTGCTTTAATTTAGTTTACTCTTCAGAAGAGCTCCAATCCAACATAAAATTACTCATTCACTCCTCATGCACTTAAATCACTGTGACTCTTAAGGACATCTTTTTTTGTGTACAGGGTTTTTGACTTAGCAGCTTACCATTTCAAACAGGTTTGGCTCTTATGCCTTATATAAACCATGAACCTGGGGAGTGATAAAGCGTTGCACTTCTTCCATTAAATAGAATAAGAAATCATCCTGACAGACCCTAGATCTTGGCCTGGGTTAGTCTTCTTATGAGCGAGACTTCCTCAAGGTCAGCATGATGGTACTTTTCTTTAGTGTGTGCAGCACCTGTGATGAATAGGACACAGTGTATGCAGGGAGAGGACGTGAGGGATGAAGATTCGGGGGGGGGGGGGTGTTAATGTATTGTGTTTACCTGTAAATAGAGGCCATGGGTTTCATAGCTGTGATGAAGACAACATTTTTTTTTTTTTAAGTATGTCCTGCGGCATTTCTAAACTTTTAATATCACTATGCTCATCAGCTATTAAAACCAAAAATCTCTAATAACTTTATGGTTTGTGGACCAAAAGCGAGCAAAACAATTAAAATCAAAAACACAGCAGTGAAAGTTTTCAAGAATTATATTCAGAACTTAAAAATGTTAACAAGAAGCACAAGCTGCTTTTAAATATGAAAAGCTTTCAAAGTCATTTCATGCTAAAGCTGGAAGTTAGCTGTGTCACACTGAGGTGACCTACTTCAAAAGTGCTGATTGGAATACTTGAGATTAGCATGGAAAGTCCTTCTCTAAAATCAATACAGTATGCCAAAAGAATCTGACAGGTTTATGTGACAGCATTTCATCTGCAAATAAGCCATTCAACACAGTGAAACATGACAGTTTGTCTTTGCAGGATCTGGTTTACTTTAAGTGAAAAAGAAAAAAAAAAAAAAGAGGAAATACATAAAAAGCACTACTGAAATATTACACATAACACAAAGGCTACACAAAAGTACTATTGGAGATGGAAATATGCCTCATGTGTGCTTAAAGGAAAGAGCAGTACGTGAAGATGAATGAATACCGAGTGTGAATTTTGGCAATAAAATGCTTTTGTCAGTGCAACAGGCTGGCCAAACTAGTGTCAAGCCCATGCAAACCATATTGTCTACAATATCACAGCGGTGCTGTGTGAACAAACACACAAAGCTTTGCATGCAAAATGTACTTACACTGTAGCGACAACATTATTATATGGTTCAATGCTGCTTTGTCTGAAGCAAATAAAACTGCAGGCTTGTGAACTGACCCAGATAATCACCTGAATCTTTATGCGAGTGTTATCAAAGTAGGATTTGAGCGGTACTGGCTTAAATAGCTTGGCTGACTTTTTCAATTTTAACTGCCTTTGAATTGGAGGTGCCCTAAACTTTCACAGGTTCTGTTGCACTTTTCTTCTCCCGAGGAGAACAATGAGTCACACGGAGCAAAATTCAAAACAAAAACCCCCAAAGGCTCGGGGGCTCTGTCTTTGACAGCTGTGGCCTAGCCTGCAGAGTTTTCCTGATGAGCAACACTTCATTGTGTAGAAGATAAACAAGAATGTGCTCAGTCACCCTTCTGCAAGCAAGGCCTCTGTGAACCCCATTTCTGATAGTCTACCCAATCCACTAGACTGACAGATCTATCATCTTTGTTATATAGAGCCATAAATCACTCTGGTTATGTTTTAGTAACTTAAAATTGGCTATGTGTTTGATCAAATAACCTGCAGAAACAGAAGGTACATGGCGTTTATAAAATATAATTCAGAAAGTGTCCAATGTGACAACAACAACAAAAAAAGTGTAGCTTTTCTTTTTAAATTCCCCAAAAATCTCCCCTCATACATTTTTCAAGCGAAGTGTATTCTTTATTAAAACTGCATGCACTGCACCAGTAACTACAGCAACCAGGACAACAAAGCACCAGGCAAGGCTATATTTTCTTTATATAGAGCTATCAGTTAGCACTGTGGCCTCAAAGTAAAAAAAGGTCCTAGGATTTAACCTGGGGCTTTCTGCCTGTTCTCCTTCCTACGCGGGTCTCCTCTGGGTGATCCACTTTCCTCACTCAGCCCAAAGACATGTTTGTCAGGTTAACTGGTCATTGTCTGTCTCTCTGTGTTAGGCCTGTGATGGACTGGCAAACCCTCCAAGGTGTAGCACACCTTTTACCATTCGTCAGCTGGGACAGGTTATACACTCCAGGCTCACAGAGTTGGGAAAGTGGTTAAAGAAATGGACTGAATCAACATAAACATCTGAATAAAATGTTTAACTCATCTGAAATATGCTCTAATTTGACACTGAAGATTTTAACTGAATTTTTGTTCTCTGGCAGTGTCGTTAGCTGCTGCTGCCAATATTCAAGTGGTGGCAATGCTCACATGTGCTTGCTCCCAAGGAAAAAAAAAAAGCAACAGCTTATGTTAGCGCCATGACTCAAGAGAACTAGTGTGTGCTTTTAACAGTTATTTCATACTCGACACAATGTATCTATGAGGCTTTTTACATTTGCATCAAGATTTTTCCTAAAAAGTTCTGGTGTTAAAAAAATGAATGTATACTCTTTCTTACAATGTCCATATCCAACATTCCTGTTAACATCCTGGTGGTCCTTGCCCCTTTGTCTTTTTGGAACATCACACGTTAAAATCCTCTTGCAGATCCACACACTTATTACCATTAATTTTATCTGACTACTAATGTATTTTGTCATGTGGCACATTTACTCGTATTCAACCAAGCAGTCACATTACACACAGTACAAATATTCAGGGGTGGGCGGTGCGCTGATATTTTGAGTTAAAGCTAATACGACAAGGTTTGTGACCATGGTTACGGTCACAAACCTCAAGATAGCGAAACATGTGCCGTGTACGTGGATTTTAGTCAAAGAAAATAAAATTCCATGTAATGCGTGCATAAACTGCTGGTGCAACAGGAATTTTACATTGTGTACGAAGATTTAATCCATTCACATCACTCTACTTTCCACCTCAAAGAAACATAATTAAAACATTCTGCAGATGTTTGTGAGTGATTATCATGTCTCTACATGTTACGCACAGTAACTGTGAAAAATAAATAAAATAAGCAAATGAATGGTACATGTGACTCGGGAAACACATGGCTGACGTCTTATCATATGAACAGGGATTACATAATTAACAGTTACTGTGGGAAAATAATGATTTGATGGTTGAAGCAGCTGGAATAAAGGAGCTGCATAGTGCTGTCAGATTATACAGATGATGCCTCACAGTAGCTGCTCATCAAAACTTAATTTTCTTATAAAAAAAACACACACACACATACACGATTCATTTTCCCCACTTATACTGTTTTGGTTTTTAAAAAATAATTTTATGAATGTAATTTCTAGTCATTAATACCCAAATAATAAAAGAGCTGTTCATGCTGAATCAGTGAAATCAGCTAAGTGTTATAATAATAATAATCATAAACATTTAAACATTAAAGCTTATCTACAAATTCATATTTACAAATATGTAGAGGTAGAAGTTTAGGGTACTGCAGCCAACAGCCTGTAAAGAGTCAAAATATCTGCTTCCTGTTGCATAACAGCATACCTGGGCATATTTACAGCTTACAGTAAGAAACTGCTTTGAAACAACTATGTAGAGAATAGTTTTATATTCACTTCAGCTCACTGAATGATGGATGAACAGTCTGTGTTTTCTGACAAAGGTTTTCTCCTTTTTTTTAAAAAGGAAGTTTACTTGCTAACTGGAACAGAAAAATGTAGAGGAGATAAAATGTGATGTGTGAAGTTATATAAACCTTTTATAGTTATTGTCAGCATTAGACACTATCTTTTCAATATTTCAATACAGCTTGCAAAGAAGAAAGTACAATAGAAGGAGAGTGAGTGAGAAAGTTCCTCCCAGTGGGACTTTTAGGGCCGGTGCTGTTGCTTAACAGACAAAAGATATTATACCATTTTAAATACTGCAAGAGTCCTTTAGAAAATCCAACCAGCGCACAGATATTTCAGTTTAAAGTCAATACATGCACTTCTGCAATTATTATGCAGTCAATATTGTGGTTGTTAAATACAGAAGTACCTATTGGCAATTAGTATCTTCTTAATTCAACAATGCAGCAAACACACACATTTACAAAGGCAAGGACAAACTATGCTTCCAAAAATGGAGGAACCAAAGTGAAAGAGACTATCGGGCAAAGCTAACTGCTGTATTTATGAGCAGGAAAACCCTGATTCCTGCACTCCTTATTTTTTCCACTTAGGAGGGGAAAAATAGTCCCATTCTCTTCCCATCGCTGTGAGTCATGAAACTCTTCTGCAGCAACCTCAAATCTTCTTCTCCAGTTTTGTATGCCATACCATTATGCACCATTGACCCAGTGAGACAGGGCCATTACAGAAAAGACTAATTCTTAATCTAGGATATTGCTTTCTCATTATTCCCTCTCCCCCCGGCCTCTTGCATGATAACTGTTTGATTAAGACAGTTATGTCACTTGAGGCCCTGAAAGAGCCCACCTTTTAATATTACCTGGCTGAGCGATTATGCCAGCACTGTTTGAGGCTAATAATGCTGAACTATGATGCTTGATTACAAATGCTGATGGGGCCTCTTTGACAGCATTCAGAATTCTTAAATATTAATCAATAAACACTACAAACTGGATCTCGGTGCCAAATCATTTTTAATAGCGTGCGCTCAGATTGACTCAGATTTATATTTTTGTTTAGTCCCTGTGCAGTCCTATGTATGTATCAGTTTATTGGTAAGACATATTACTGCTACCTTTCAAGCTTCATCTGCATTGAAACTGAGCAGTAGTAGTCGTCTTCAGTGGAATAAAGACTGTCATACCTTCAAGAATGCTTTGATTAAACACTGTGGGAATAGGGCTCATGTCACTTTAATTAAGTGCTGAAAAACACTGGGGCTTAAGTAGCTTTCTGAATGCCTATGAGGTCAGACCACTCTACTGTTATAGTCAAGCTCAGTTGAGGGTCCATTACATTGTCTGTGCTTTGAGATGAGAACTTGACAGCTTGAAAAGGAATTTCAGGAAAGGGGGAGAGATGTGGAAATCAAACTATGCAGAGAAAACTCTCAAAGGAACAGATTATCAGACAAATAAAGATGCATGCTGCAGCTTTTTTATTTACTTATAGAATCTGTTTTCAATTTCAGACAAGTGCAGACTTAGGGTGCTGCGTATACAAAAACAAACAAACACCTCTGTTTTAACTGAAAGCATGTCATCCTCGCCTGTCCTAATGCTCTCTGTCAGCTTTGTGCCTTGTATTGTTTTCAGTAATCAGTGACAGATGACAGCAGGCAAGGGAAATGCCAAATAAATGAGATCACAACAGTTTCAAAAAGATAATCCCACCAAACAGCCACCTCAAAGTCACTGATTCTCAAAGTGTTCCCTCTCCTATTTGCACAAAAAGGTATTACAGGTTAAAGTGGACCTTTTTGCCAGCAGAGTAATATCACCCTGCAGTACAAGGTGCAATGCTGCAAACATCAATAGCTTGCAGTGCAAATTGCTAAAGGGGAGGAAGATGAGATTCCGTGAGGCGTATCATTTATATCACATCGTGTGGTCACCGAGGGCCGCCTGAGGCAAAACCCTGAACTCATTCTCTTTTACTTGCATTTCTTTGATCTTCATTAATTAATTAGATAATTATTACACCAAATTTCAAGTGTGTGAAATGTGCATAATGGACCATTAGTTTGGGATGATGTGATTGGGCCACTGGGTTTCTAACGCTTACAAGTCAATAAAAAGCTTCAAAGAAATATTTACTGCTTGGTACTTCTGTGTCAGTTTGTGTTAGCAGTGATATCTCTGCATTTAGCCACAG
>JASGAU010356150.1:0-11860 GCA_030220045.1 Australoheros facetus | reverse complement strand
TTGTTTAAATTGGTTTGATGTTCCGAAACACGTAAGTGTGACAAACATGCAAAAAATCAGGAAATGAGGAAGGGGGCAAACACTTTTTCACACCACTGTAAAACATCATGTACACATAACCGTTTGATATGGGTGGCCCTTGTTGGAGAGGTGATACCTACTCAATAACACCAGTTCAGAGTTGGACTGTCAGTCCTGTACGGAAGATGGAAACTGACCAAGTGATGTTCTTACATTTGCACAGTTTCTTGGTTTCTACCAGGTTCCTGGTCAAGTCTGAGGTTAGCATGCGAGTGCTAATCAGTATTTGAAAATAAGTAACTGCAGAGGAGACAACAGCGTTACAGCGATCACGATCAGCTGTACCAATTCCAATTCTATTACCACCAGAGTGCATATATTTAAAAGGGTAATCTGCTAATTATGTTTTCATTTCCATGACAGTTGTTAGACTTCTGAGAGTAAAGTTTGATTTATACGTCTGCCTTAAATTTAACCAAAGTAGTAAGCACTCTACCCCAGCGGTTTTCAACCATTTTATCCCAGCCAAGTCAACGGGTAAATAAACGCAGACTGTAGTTACCTGCACTATACAGAAGCTCAGACAGTCTTGCTGCACCCATTTCAGTTTAAAGAAGGCCGTGTTTCTCATTAAAGGCATAATTGGTTTCAAACTTCCTTGGCACAATGTTAGCAGTGTTACATGTTACACTGCCTTCCAGTTGAAGTCATAAGGATTCAATGCAGGATTATAAATCAGGCTTAATTTTTTTATTTTTTTTTTTATTTTTAAACACAGCTATAACACATCTTGTGAAAACTGAAGTGAAAAATGCTGGATCCTTTAACTCTGCTCAGCCTCTGCATCCTCAGGGTTGTCTGTCAGGTTTCAGAAAGTTCCCTGCACAGAAGATATTACGCAACTATTTCTGCAGACTGAGTTATATTCCTCACGACAAACTGAATGGAGTGTTATATTTCAAATTTCCAGTGAGCCCTTTTTAAAAAAAAAAAAAAATTATTAGATAAAAACGATTGGGCTGAACATAAAAGAAGAATATTCGCAATCCTGATGCTATTATTATTTTGTTATTATAGGAATAGCACATAGATGGTGTTATTTGTGTAAAATATTAACACAACTGGCACAACAGCTGCCCCACTGACTCATGCTCATAATGTCATTACTAAAGGAAACTTTAACGGCCTTTTAAAAAATACAACAAAAGAATGTAATATAACCCAAGCCTACAAAGTGTGTTGCATCATTAGCAGCTACACAGAAACCCTCCACTTGTACTTGTCGTCTGCATGTAGGCTTGGTGTTTCCAAGGTGATAAGAGAAGACTGCAGATCTAATCAAAGTGAAGTCTTTGAGGTGCAGCTCTGTGATACATTATGCAGAGAGGAGCAGCCGAGTGGACGGCAGGGGTTCACGGGCTGCAGCCAGGAAGGAGAGCGAACTAAAGAGAGAGTTGCAGGAGAGGAAAAAGTTACAGAAATACACAGACCAAACCTGTTTGGCAGCAGCAACATGTTCAGCAATTTAGGAACAATGTGCTGGCTTCGAGAAGACCATTTGACAAGACAAGCACATCACCTTTCATCTAGATAACAAACAACAAGCAAGTCAAGAGGGGCGAGTTTCAAACTAGATTCCCAGACAAATAACAGAGAGGAGTGGGAGAGGAAGAAGGGTGACGTGCACAGAGAAAATGAAAGTGAACAAGTGAGGCTTGAAAGAGAATAGCACAGCAGACGAAGCAAACAGAGACAGAAAACTCAAAGAGAAAGTGAAAACTAAAGTATCGCATAACTTCTAGTTTCTTGGTGCCATGTCTGTGAAACAAAAGGAGTCCTTGGTTGAATCCAGTCTGAGCTCTATAAGATAACACAATGAAGTCAGTCGATACGAGCACAGACAGCAGGAAAAAGAAAAAGATGATGCTCAAGAAAGATGGCTGACAAACTGATAGAGGTAAGGTACATACACAGTGACGGAAAGGGAAAAATTATGAGAACAACGAAGAAAGCTGAGAGTTTACAAGAGAAGGGAAATTTTTGAATATTCAATATGACTAAATTATACAGGAAGTAGTCTTGATCACATTTAGAAACAGCTCTTAAGCTCAGGCATGAGTGAATGGTGTTAGTTCTGCTGACCAATGCCATGCATTGCATCATACACTGCAACAAAGCACTGGCACTGTGGTCTCTGATGCTCAGCATGCTCAGGGACGTCTAGGACTTTGCACTTATATAGTTACACTTATTATACTCTTATTTTGAGTGTTAAAGGAAATGGCACATGGACTGCTGCTTATACAGTGTTTTTCTACCCCAACTCAGCACTCAAAGCTTGGGGTTCAGCATGTTAAATAAGGACACTTCAGTATGTGGTCTGGGGAGCCGCTGATTGAACCATCAACCTTCCAATTGGTAGACCACCCGCTATGCTTCCTGAGCCCCAGCGGCCCCAGCGTGTTCACAGTGAGCACTCATACGGTTAAGTGTGAAATGCTGTTCACTTCTCACCAATAATGGTGATTATGGCTACTTAACTACCAAAACTTTTATAGCCAGTAAGAGGAAGATATGTCGTCAGCACAGATCTTGATGCCAATTTCTACAAGCTAGCTAACACTGTTGGTTTGTGCCAGGCTCTGCAGATAAACCACATCACACATGTTGTGTTGTTGTTTGGTGTTTGTGAGTGTTAGCTTAGTGTCATCTTTACTGTTAAAATTTTTAATACTATGTGCTGTCAGGGGCTGATAAGTTGCATAAATTCAGTAGCTATGCTATAACATACTCTTGTGTAAATACCAATTACTAGAATACTTTTTTTTTCAGTGTTAGAGCTGCAGTCTACAGGTGTACAAGGAATTTTTTGTCAGTGCTGGAAAAATGTACGCTTACATCTAGAACAGTGTGGGACGCGGCCCCTCCACTGGACTGTAAAGGCGTTGCAGCTTACCAAACCAACTTTCAGAATATAAATATAAAGCATTCAAAACTAATGCATTAAATCTCCATCAATGCGTTCTCTTCCACTTATCCTGTTCAGGGCCGTGGGGGGGCTGCAGCCTATCCCAGGGGTAGAGGGTACACCTGTAAAAATGTTATATTTTTCTCCATTAATCTAACCAATAACTATTTTTTTGACTTGACTTCTGGAAAATTGTAATTGACAAAATTCCAACAGTAATTAGTAGAGCAGAAATTAAGTGGTGGCTATCATTAAATAAAAAAATAAATGAAATAAATGACCATCAAAAAGTAACAAAGTTTCTTCTAGTGCTATTGAGTACCTACTCTGAAGCAAGAGATAAAAAAAAATACCACAAAAGGTACGAAAATACTTTGGTAGTTTCTATTTTCTGCTGTGTGGACACAGAAAAAAAAACAAAACAACAAAAACACAGTGAAGTTCTAAAAGGTCCAAAAACTATGAAGAAATTTCTGCTGCCCAGAATTACACCGTATTTTACTGAACAATTCAAAATTGGATGCAACTGCAGAGGCTGTTACAGAGCATGCTGGATAATCTGCATCCTACTACCTAAGAACCATCAAAAAGCTGAAAGGATGCCTCTTCTTCATTGTAGTGCAAAGAAAGCAGACAGCACAAAAGAATTTGGGGGGAAAAAAAACCCTCCACAGGCAAAAGAAGAATGGTAGGAACAAGAATGAAAAATAAAGATGGACGTGAGAGTCTTGATTTGAGGTGGAGTGGAAAACACGAGGTGAGAGAGAGAGCGAGAGAGAGAGAGAGAGAGAGATGTTAAGGGAAGAAAGAGTGGGAGGTAGGTTGGTAGAAAAAGTGAGTGGGCAGCAGCCGGACCGAGTTTGCCTTTCTCTGTGTGTTTTTTGTCCACGAGGGTTAATTTAAGAGTACAGAAGCAAACAGAAAAGCATTCGTGACAGCAGGTTGGCACAGCTAAACTCTCTGGGCAGCTCAACTGTTGCAAACGCTGCTCTTACATATCAACGTGACGGGGGGGGGGTCCCCCATTTGGTCTAATATTCACCATCTCGCCTCATCTGAAGTGAAGTTATTGCACAATTTCTCAGTGCTGTCACAAAGCAGGTAATAAGTGCGGTTTAATTGACTGCTCTGTCGATGCTTTATGTAAGGTGTGTTGGCGAAAGCTGCACCCCAGTGTGGAGCTGCAGAGTGTGAATCCTCAGGCTGGAAAAAGGAACCGCTTTCTCACCCTCCCACTCCTCCTCCTGCACTCCTACCACCACCATTTGCTGCTGACCTCTCGGGTCGACCAAGCCCGAGCCTACATTCCTTCAGCTGCTGTCTCCTGGGATGTTTCTTCCTCCACCCTCCTCTTACCACACGTGTTACTTCTGAACTATCTTACCAAACAGCCACACACTGTTGTATTTTTACTTCTGCCTCCTCATGAGGTTTTTTTGGCGGGCATGTAGGGTTTCAGCAGCATGCCAACAAGATGAATTGGATTTTGACTTGCCAAATTTTTATCTCCTTTTCTTTGAGCATCCCCACCCCCCCTTAAAAAAAGAGAATAAACTGTCCATTTTCTTCTACCCTCGGAGGCCATGTTGGCACTCTGTTACAAAGTCTTGACAGAAAAAAAAGGCCATGATCAAATCCAAACCTATCTGAGCAGATTAAAGCATATTCGCGGGCGGTTTGAAATCCAATTCAAATCCAATAACAGCAAATGCAACTCAGCTCAAGCACTCGGATCAGATTTCAAGTGTCTGCTTATTTTTTGAGTCACTCCCCAGAGGATATGCATTTCTTTCTGCAAGAAGCAAAGAGAAAAATATATATAGGCAAGTCAAACCCAGCTAACACTACACCACCGTGCACGGCAGGTTTATCTCCTCGAATGTTAAAAGATAATAACCAGCTGAAATAACATTATCATCATAGCTACTGGACAACTACTGATACCCCAACTGATGCGACACACCAGCAGCATATAAAGGCTACGAAAGTGTCCAACCTTTTGTGAGCACCGCCCACAGTTTCCTACTTCTTACACAACAGACGTGGTCCACCACCACCACCGTTCTAAAAAACTGAGGGAAAAGATCTAAACTGATCACAGGAGGAGAAGCTAAACTTAATCTAGGAAGCTATCCACTAATTTGGTGACTTAGCCTCTAGAGATAATGGTCAATATTTCAGCTGATATCAGGAGGGTTTACAAAAATCGAATCAGAAGCTAGTTTGTTATTTACAGGCAATTTTTGGCAAAGTTCTCCACACAGGCTGTGCACCTATATGCAAACACAGGCTGGTCACTAGGACTACAAACCAGACAGCTTCAGGCAGCAGAAATCTTGTTTGTTGCCTACATACTGTGCATGTTACCCTAAACTAACCCTGCTCCATTTAATGGCAAGATACAAGGTCTATGAAGTGGACACTGAGAAAAGAAAGTGACTTTTTGGCTTTTGAATGATTCATTTTATAGCCAGAAGTATGCAACGGTGCATCTTTTCCCCATAACAGATCATTTTCTTCATAAATGCCCTGGATTAAAAAAAACAGGACTGAGGATTTGACCTCTTCAAACTGCCCCCCAAATTGTCCCAAGGTCAAAGGTAGTCAGTGTCATGTGCACAGAAAAACACTGAAAGGTTTGCGGAGTTCAACAACATCTTCCTGTTCGACGAGCTGAACATCGCAACCTTCGTGAAAGGAGGATTTATTACTCCTTTCATGACAGACTGCTGTATTAGCTCCACTGGCTTTAGCAAAGTAAACTGAGCGTATCTTTGGCATTTCTGCAGAGATTTCTCTGCTAATTCAACAACAAAGGCAGGGACACCAATTTGTCAGCAATAATCCAATATCAGCAGATATCAGCAGCATTTATTAGAAATATTGGATGTGAGGATTAGATTTCATCCTCTGTGTGTGTGTGTGTGTGTGTGTGTGTGTGTGTGTGTGTGTGTGTGTGTGTGTGTGTGTGTGTGTGTGTGTGTGTGTGTGTGTGTGTGTGTGTGTGTGTGTTTGTGTGTGTGTGTGTGTGTGTGTGTGTGTGTGTGTGTGTGTGTGTGTGTGTGTGTGTGTGTGTGTGTGTGTGTGGATCTTCACGTTTGTAGAAAAGCAGAAATAAAATCTTGGCTCAAACTTTTGAGTGACACATCTGAACCCTTACGGCTTGCACCATTACTGTGATCCGTAAATGGCAGAGCATTGTCTAAACATTGGAAATGCAGACGGTCACTAAAATGTGACTTCCTGCTGTCACAGTGAGCAGTCATGTGACCTCCCTGCTTTCTCTACCCAAACAGAGAAAGTCTGTCTTGCCTCTCTGCATTTACTCTCCATCTCAGTTCCTCCCATAAGCTAAACATTCTTTCAGACCTTTATTTTGGAGGACTGTCATCTGCTCCAATGAGTTCCCCAGTATTTGGAGGAGGACAAAACACCAAGGAGCCTCTGGGAAAAGGACAACTGCTGCTGCTGGCATCAACGAATAAATGTAAACACACATATAAACTTACAACAGCTGAGTTTACAAAAACACAGAATGCATCTATTTAAAAAAAGTATGAATTGCTGTCAACAGCATGTGGGTGTTTTGTTGGCATATACTGCATGCAAGAAATATAACGGAGCCGGCACAATATGTTATCTAAAATAAACTCATTCACTCTCTTGATGTGTTTTTCTCTATAGCATCATTGATTGGTTACTGGTTGGTTGACACTGGGTTATTACAGGTATACGTTGTCTCCATTGCTCCAATCTGAAAACCTGTTTTTCTTTTAAAAACATGATGAGAAAAACATGTGATTTATAGTTTGTATAGTTTATCTAGCAGGGAAGCTCAGACTGGCCTTTACTTTACGCACCGTCTGCAGCACATGCAGCAGAGTAACGTCACAGCTGTGCAAAAATATGATCCTAAGACTGTATATCTAAAAGGTCAAATGGGCAGTTTGCCACTAATTGGCCATGACTGGTGACTGGCCAATCAGCCTCACAATTATGAGCTGATCTGCTACAATCAGCTTGTAATTGTGAGCCTATCCTGTAACTACGACATCACTGCAACAACTCTTCATTATGCTGCTAACTCTGCAGGCAGGAGTCTCCCAGTGTGGCAGCTGCTGTTTATGGGTTTTCTGAATTGCACACAAACTGAATTATTTCTCAGTTCTCTCTTTTTTTCTCCTTATAGAAATTTCAGTGAAAGTAACTGTTGTTAAACATTTATTAGCACCAACTCGAGAAAGATCTAACAGGCAGGTCTACATACACTGCAGCCCTACACCGGTATGTAAATGTTAGAGCAAGAGCAAGAGGAATAGACTGCCAAGTGATTTTGTTGGGTTTTATCTGTATAAAAAACAAAAAACAAAAACCTCTGTCAAGTAAACGTGAGAATTTTCTTTTGAGGTTTGAGTGAAACTGGAAGGAGGTCTTATAAGCTGGTGTAGTTGTGGAGAAAATGTCAAAGTTATTAAAGGTCAGTGCTCTATAATGAACATAAATTTTTTTTTTTAAAGTTGGAAAAATAAATATGCATGCTGTCAATTATAGCTGTTGGAAAGAAAATTTGAATGAGCAGGTCAGGAAAAAAGTAACAGAGCAGATTTGGACAGTTTCAGCATCAGCGCCAAAAATACAACACTGCCTCCAAGTTTCACACACGCGCCGGAGCCTTCACGTTTTCTACACACTGAATCCGCCAAAGGCAACTTTAAACGGTCTTTAACCTGCCAGCTCACGAGGAAGAGGTCCATGCAATGTCAGACTGAGCACATGTGACATCAGAGAGTTTTCACAGGGTTAATGAGCGGTCATCAAATGCGCAGCTTTCTGTATGGTCTACCCCAGTGCCACCCCTCAGAGTACTTCCAGCACCCACACACAGTTTTGTACACGTGAGAAACTTCAAACCTGATTCTTCCACAATTGTTTGAAATGTATAAAAACAGCAGACGTCAAGAACATTCACGTAGCAGCTGCGGTTAACACGACGGCTCAACGTCTTTTCATCAGCGTTGTGTACAATGAAATGTTTTGTCTGAAAACTCTCAGAGTGAGCAAGCTGATAAATTTAAAGTTGGCAGAGCTTTAAGCAAACATCAGTAGAATCAATACCACCGTACCAGGAGGCAGCAGAGGAGTTCATCGCTCTAATATTCAGGCAGTTTACTGAGAAGTTATTGTTTATTGAAAGGCAGGTGATCACAGAAAGGACACAACCTTCAAAGACAAGGACTACTGAAACATCAAAAAGATGCAAGTGGCTTTATAATATAATATAATATAATATAATATAATATAATATAATATAATATAACATAACATAATATAATATAATATAATATAATATAATATAATATAATATAATATAATATAATATAATATAATATAATAAAGGCCAAGTCTTATACACCTTTAATTCATTTTATGTTGACTACAATCATTATTTGATTTAATCCTGGTGTGAATCAGTGTAAATGAGTGTTTGTGGTCTCAGTTAAAGACATCAGAAAGGTGGATCCACTCACCCTGGGCTGCCAGTTTTCATACTGCTTCTGCAGGTTGGCCCCAATAGTCTCCAGAGCTTTCTGTGGACTCATCGACAGAGGATCTGGGAAGCAAACACAAGAGCGTAAGCACACTGATTACACACACACACACGTCATAACTGAGCAAAACTATGCAAAGTCAATCTGGGGCTAACAAACCAGCCATATAATCACCGCTTTAATATTTAGTGATCAAGAATTCTGCCATAACGAGTACAAAGAGAAGCTGTTGAAGTTTTTCATTGCAGCATCAAAGACATATTTCGTATTAAATCTGAAGCAGGGTATGGGAAAGGAGCAGCAGCCTCTAAGGTTGAAATATTGATGAGAGTAAATCAATATGGCATGAAGAAAAGCAGACTACAGATAAAGGACAGATCAAATTCTGCTCAGCAGGAAAAAAACTATTAGTAGGTTTTCAGGAGATCCTGATATAGAGAGAATTAAATCATTGTCATAAGGTTATGACAGCAATGCCTTCATGATTTAACTTGCATCTACTGCACTTATTTATTTATTGGCCTTTTTGCAGCTTCATTTGATAGACTTCAGTGGAGAGAGAGAGATGGGGGAAGACACGCAGTGAATGGGCACAGGTCGGGACGCGAACCCGGGCCGCCTTCAGGACTTTATGGTCTCAATCACTACTTTCAAATGTTCATTTTGTGAATTTAAGTTAGATAAAATTTTATTTATTTATTTATTTTTAAAAGGGCATAAAATGTGTTTTAGGGTGTGGCTACTGTCTGGTTTTAAAGCACCAACGTGGCACCGCCGTAAAAGCACATCACTAACCAATGGGTGACACAGCGGTGGCAACATCCATCTTGTATAAGTCGTACAAATCTCACATACTTTTGGGAAAACCGTTGCTTTTACTTGCTCTATGATTACGAGACCATCTACTTGGTGCGTGCTCAGTGAGTGGTGGACAGGAGCAAGCAGCAACACCTGTGCAGTGTTGTTCCTGTGGTTGGTTACCCAGACAGAAAGCCGTGCACTACAGCTGTTCAGCTTTGCTGGATGGTGATTTCTGTCGGGCAGCCATAAAAATCAGGTTCATTAAAAAGTAATCCTTCCAATTAAACCAAAAGATGTGAACTTCTGAATCTTTACACAGAATTTTAATAAACTAAATTCAGCAGTATCAGTAGGATCCTCTTTGATCCCGATGAACATGCCTATATACGGTGTAGACTGGCACTGCAATTTCCTGTTATGGTGCAATGTGAAAAAATGCCAGTAAATAAAAGGAAGTTTTCACATAACCACACACACACACACACACACACACACACACAGAAATAAAAAGCAGATGTGAGTCTTTTCAGTGCGTACGGCTCAAGCATCCATGAGAGATAAACACTAGGGTGCATCTTAGGACGTCGCCTCAGCCTTTAACACTTCATACACCCAAATGGTTTCTCAGAAGCCAACTGGCAGGTCTATACAGCATCAGTGTCCTCAGAAGCCACTGAAAAACTTTCAGAAACTTTAACTGTGTCTCCACTTTAATGTGCTTGCCTGACTCCTAACAGTCAGTGAGTCCCAGGAGAGCTAAACAATATTTTTTGAGGTTCCCGTTCGATGGAGTCACTCTGCTCTGTGTCACATCGTGTGGTTTTGGTGAGGGCAGACTGCTTCAACCTGATGTGACAGAGGCCTTATGGAATCAGCTCCCATGGGAAAGCTGAAGGAAATCCCTGGAGTAAAAGCTCAGGTTTTAGCGTCATTTAAAAGATGTGGCACTCAGAAGCACTGAGCACCATAACACTGTCTTGCTCTTTGAACCCAAATTATTTTTGTTCAGATTCTGCCTTTAAGCCTAAAAAAACATTTTTGATCCTTCGGATTTGATCCTCCGGAAAAAAAAAAAAAAAATTGCAGCATGATGATACAATACAGAAATAATTATCTATGACTTTAACATTGTATTTTAGCACGTAAGCACAGGTACATTAAACCTCGTAACAAACGAGCAAAGAAGTTAAAATTCATCGTGAGGGCAAATGTTGGGAATAGTTTTCACAGCAGTCTGGACTGTGTGACACTGCTGTGCATGGTAGCCCATCACTAACATGGATAAATACTGTGGAAAGTAGTATACAGTACTTTGATCAATCAAGCTGTTCTCTTCCATAACTCAACACAAAAGGCAACTCATGAACTCTGCTCTTTCCATAGGAACGTGTTCTGCATATACAAGACAAATATAGAAAATCGCCACTAACCAGTCTATTAGATTTTTACTTGTTGCAAACACAGTAAAATCTGGTTGTTCACAGTTGTTTTACCATTCTCATAAAGGCACTTTTATAATGTTGCAAATGTGCAAAATAACATGCATTGCTCTGAAAAATCTAGCATCCTGACCGAAGCTCGAAAAACGGCTGAAAAGGAAATCAGAAATCTGAAGAAATGGATTCATGTGGCAGCGCAGGCGTGTTTTTTTTTTTTTGTTTTTTGCTTGTTTCTGTGGTTCTTTTTTCCTCTTGGCTATTACAGCAAATCCAGAGAGATTTTGCTGTACATAAAGAGAGAAAATGATCAAAACACCTTAAGGATTGCAGCTTTTGCAAAAACAAAAGGGTGACTTAGAGAACTCCAACGGTATTCCCAGATAGATAAAACAAACGTCATAAAGCACTAATAAACCCGACTGTGGCTTCAGCCAGTCTGCCGTGACTGCTTCCTGTTTACCGGGATGCAACTTAGTAGCTACATTTTAATAAAATGCTGCATGTAAAACCAGCTGTCACTATGTCAGGTTACTCATTTGAATCATTTTTGCAGGTCTTCACCTCAGCACTCAGCAGCTCTCTAACAAGTGCTCCTGAGAGAAAAAGTTCCCGGTACTTCAAAAAGAAAACAAATATTGTCCCCTTTATCTGTCCTCTTAATTTCCTGCCATTTTTCATCGGTCCACTCTCTTAAAAAGGCAGAAAATCAGAACCTATAATGCACCAATAATAATTTATCTGTGATAAATTTGGGCAATGCAACAGTCCCTGTATTCTTTTGGTTTGTTTAAATTTGATCCATACTGTCTAAAAATCAGTCACAGCATTCACACTCAGGAAAGTAAATGCCTGAGAAAATCTGTTTATTTTCATACGAACAAGAGAATCAGCACAGTGTGAGAACCTTTACTGGAATACATAAGCAGGATAAATCTCATTACGAGCATCTCTTTTTGTTGCATCTGAGCCTGTCTTAAATCTTTAGTACTGACAGGGACTAGAAAGAGAGAGCAGATTTCTCCCATATTGGCTTCTCTTCATTGGCTCCCTGTTAAATCTAGAATAGAATTTAAAATCCTTCT